>CM029661.1:33148869-33283869 GCA_017311315.1 Dendrocalamus latiflorus | reverse complement strand
TTCGCCGTCCGTCGCCCGGGCCTTCTTCGCCTGCACCGCCGCCATCCGCCCGGGCCATCTCCGCCTGCGTCGGCTCCATCTCTGCGCCGTCGTCGCCGCGCCATCCCCACCTTCATCCGCCATCGGACGCAGCCCCGAATCCGAGCCGCCGCCAGACTCGGACGTTGCGGGATCCGCCGCGACTCGGGCCGTCTCCGGCCACGCCGTCGGCTGATCTGGCCGTGCCGCCACCGTCGCTCGCCAAATCCCCCTGTCCGGAACCGCCGCCGCCACCGGTTCGCTCCGGTCGCCGCTCAGCCGCCGGCCGCCAACGCTGCTGAGGCCGGATTACCAAACCCGGACCCTCTGTGTATTACTGCACTAGTCCCAGATCAAAGCTAGTGCACACAGTTAAACAGAAATGATTACATAACCAACAACGCTTTATTACAATAGTAAAGAGTACAGACCGACAGGTCTCTTTATTACAAATGAGGTTTCAAGACCTCACACACACAAAACACAGCGGAAGCAGAAGATAAATCCAACGAAGACCCATCAATACGCCACAGGCAATTGACTGGGGAAGCGCGACCTAGTACTCTGGGAATCCTTCATCAAATCCACAAGCGAAGTAGTCGTAGTCTCCCTATTGAGCTTCGTGTTCCTCTGGGTATTATTTTTGAGTGCAGCATGTGAGTACATAAAGTACTCCGCAAGTCTTGGGAAAAATGCAATAGATGCAAGGCTTGACAAAGGAAGGTCATATGGTTCTTTTGCACAAAGCAATATTTTAAATTCAATTACCGATAACTATTTTCAAAGGCATCCATTTATTAAAATAATTATTTTAACAGAACTAACATTAACTCACTAGTGAAGGTTCCATCCACCAACACCAGTTTAATCAATTTTAACTGAACAAGTTTAGTACTGCGGGTTACATCCACCCTCTCTGGCTCCAATTGCCAGGATACCCTTCCAAGAGTTCCCTCCACTCTCGGAATACAAAACTTTTGATTTTAAAACCAAAACCAGAAATCTACCATGTGAATGCATTCCTTGCCTGCCCTTGACCGTGGGCACGGCTATTCGAATAGTTTTACACTCTGCAGAGGTTGTACAACTTTACCCACAAGAGATAAATTATCCTAAAAGTCAACACGCTTCCTTTGGCATGAGACCCGGATAAAATACCACAAAGCCTTTACCTTACTCTAATCTAGCTAGATACCACCCGCTCAGGTTTCACCGCAGGTAGGCTAACTACCCGAACCGAAGCCCCCTCTTGCGCCATATGAGTACAGTAAATCCCTGTCCCTCACTGTGAATAACCAATCCATCCCTGGCACCCACTTTCCAGTGGTGGCACCTAAACTAGACTATCATAAGTTAGTCAGCTAGGTCGTACCCATATAGACTTGTGGTTGTACGGTTAATGCTCAGTCTGGACAAACACAAGCGTCGGTCCTTAATTGACTAGGGTGGAACATACACTTAACAAGATCTCGTGCTAACTGCACCAAACCAAACCAACCATCCACCCTAATCTAAACCAACTTTCACATTGTTATTTTTATTTTGAAAGCACAGTGGCTACTACAATTACCACTAATTTCATAAACACAAGGTTTTCTCAATAAATCTTAACTTCCCATTTGCAAGAGTTTAAATATATTAAATAGCATGACTAAGCATTTCACTACCATTCTAATATTCACAAAGATTAATATTAATCTCATTATTGAGACAAAGGAAGTTCTAGGGTGACAAAGGTACATGGCAATCAATGTCAAATGAGGGCATAACAAAGTTGGAGTAGCTAATTCCTAAAGATTTGAACTAGTGGTTTTATGTAAATAGCAATGCACATAATTTAAAATATTTAAAACATTTCGAAAGCATAGGTTCAAGATGATCAAAGGAGACTTGCCTTCTTGTGCACTGATTGGTCCCTCTTGCTGTGGTTCGACAAACTCTTCGGCGACTTCGGGTTCTACGCGCGAAACGATAAAACAAACAAAATAAATTCAAATAAAATTCAAATGAACTCCAAAAACTGCAAAACCAGAACCAAAAGATAGAGCTCAATTTTATATGAATTTAGGAAGAAGAATCGGGTCGATCGGAGTTCGGACGAAGGAGAACGAGCGATCTAAAGTTTACCGGGGGAGAAAATGCTGGAAATTCACAGATGTTACTGTTCATCCGAGAACAGTACTTTTGGCGAGAAGGCTAGCGCTGGCGAGAGGAGGCATAAGAGATGAATCTAACTAGCAAAATGGGTTGCTAGGGACCTAAGGCACACATAGGAAGCGACGGCACGCCAAACGGAGTACGGTGACGGCACGGGCGGCTACAACGACATGGGTAGAAGAGAGGAATAAAACCCGGGCATAGGACATGGAGAAGGAGGGTGAGCACGGGCTAGAACGCGGCTTGGTGAAGCTAGGAAAATTATCGGCTCGGCCAGAAACCCATCGGAGACGGCGCAATCTACGTTTGAACGACGTCGGGAAGGTTAAAGGAAAAACTTAATATCTTGGTGCTCGGTGAACGAAATCTAAAACCACTTGAAGGGTAGCTACCTGGGATGGTTTGGCACAAAGTGACGCGAACGGATTGGTGGAAACATCACCGGGTAGATGGGGGACACGAGATGCCATTGACGGCCATGGCGAGGTTCGGAGGCGAAAATTTGTGGAGGCTTTTTGGGGAAAAGGGAGTGAGCACGGCGTAGAACGCGATGAGGCAAGTCTAAGAAAAATTACGGCAAGGGCTGAAGCTTATTGGAGATGACGAATCGACGTCGAGAAGCGCTCTTGACCTAGATTGGGGAAAACTCGATTCCGGGAGATTGGCTGCACCAAAACCAAATTAATTTGGCAAGAAGGTAGATGGCACATGATGGCACAATGTGACGCGAAAGGATCACGGAAAAACTCACCGAATAGCTCGAGACGTGACGAGCAAATTCGAGACCGAAGGGCCTCGATGCCGACGGCGTCCTGACCTTTGATGGGACTTGCCACGGCTTGGGATGGGTTTAGAGAAGCCAAGGGGTCCTATTTATAGGCTTGGAAGGGGTAGAAACCGACTCCAATTCACGGATTTCGGTTTAGAGTCCGTTTCAGAAAATTGGAGATAAAAGGCAAACGGATGAACGAAATGGAAGGAGACCAGTTGGGATGGATTCCTTGCGTGATTTGGCACAACTTTCCTTTTCGAAAGACATTGAGATATAATCCGGATTGAAAGTTGTGAAGAGAGAGAAAATCGGAAGGAACTGTACACAGAACGAACAGATCGATTGCTCTGGAGGTGGAAGACGCATGAACAATACCCGCGCGGTACTGTTCATTCTCTCCTTTTTTTTTGGAAATTTAAAATTGAGCTCAAACAAACTCCGAAAAATCCAAAAAAATGCAGAAAATTTCCTTATGACACAAGAAACACAAATAAAATATTTTTGACAAATATTAATATTTAATTTAATCATATTAAATCTTTTTAATTAATGAAAATTCCAGTTAAGTTTTAATTAATCCAGAAAAATCCAAATGGTGAATTTTATTTTAAAAGCTTCAAAAAGGCTCTGAAAATTAGGATGTTACAAATGTTCGAGGGAGCGGAACATTTTTCCAATTTCCCGATTTTCTTTAGATCCAATTTTCCAATAGCCCGTTCTCCCTCGTCCTAGCTCCGATTGACCCGATTCTTTTTCCTAAATTCATCTAAAATTGAGCTCTACCTTTTGGTTCAGGTTTGAAAGTTTTTGGAGTTCATTTGAATTTTATTTGATTTTATTTTGTCTTTTCGTCTCGTTTTCTCTCTCGTTAGATCGCGTGTTCGAGGGAGCGGAAGTTGGATTTGAAGATCAAGAGCCCTCAGCTGAGCAAGGCCAAGGCAAGTCGTATTCTTTGATCATGTTGAACCTAGTTTTCAAATCTATTATGTATTATGTTGCTTTAAATTATCATGCATTGCTACTTTATTATAAAACCCTTGTATTGGTAGTTATACTCCCAATTGGTTATTTCCCTCCATGATAATTTGACTACCATGTTTCCATTGACACCTTAGGATTGGGAATTATTTAGTGATACAATAATAGTTGTCACATGGGGTTACGTCTAATTGCTTAGCCAGGCTTATCATTAGCACGTTGGGTCTGTCATCACATGTGGTTAATTAATCTTGACTTAATGATTTACTTGAACATGGTGGTTAGCCACAGTTATAAAATTTGTATGTCATGACATGGGTAGTGTCATGGGCATTGGTTATACAAACTTGGCTTTCACTTGGGCGAATGATCGTGCAGTAAAGGGGGTGCTGGATGCACATTGGGATGTGGATGTTTCGCCTGGGTAACTCTTATGGACTTAACTTTGTGCGCCATTGATCTGAGTTTTATCGTGCAAACCACATGTCTAGTATGGGATAGACCTGGCATAATAATTTGTGAAGTCTCAACTTTGGTTTCACCACTGATGTTGTTGTGGCGCAAGGGGGGGCAATTATCGACTAGGGGGTTACCCTACTCGACAGCGAAACCTTAGCGAGTGGGATCGGGTTGAGATGGATCATTGTAAAAGCCTTGTTGTGATTATCTTTAACGTGAGGATTATCACATCGTGTGGGTACAGTTGTGCAACCTCTGCAGAGTGTAAAACTATTCGAATAGCCGTGTCCTCGGTCATGGACAATGCTCGGTGATTTCACACGAGGGGTAGAGTCTTTATGAAATTTTGGTTGGTTTGAGCTGGGAAGTGAATGGTCAGTTCACTTGTGGTTACATTCAGTTCCTTTGGTTATCTACTTAGTGTCTGTTGTTAAATTCGCTTTTCAATCTATTTAGTGTATTTACCTTAAATCATTGCTTTATGCAAAATTAACCTTTCAGCCATCCATTGTTAAGCCTTGCATACTATATTGCATTTATTTGTTACAAACGACTTGCTGAGTACCAATGTACTCACGGCTTTATGTCCATGTTGCTCAGTTGAAGAGGAGGGACCAGATCAGCAGGAGTTGCTAGAAGGAGGCTACTACGAGGACTTCACGGATTAGGACTTCGCTCCCCAGTCGATTGCCTGTG
The DNA here is from genome assembly GCA_017311315.1 of Dendrocalamus latiflorus. Classification (NCBI taxonomy): domain Eukaryota; kingdom Viridiplantae; phylum Streptophyta; class Magnoliopsida; order Poales; family Poaceae; genus Dendrocalamus; species Dendrocalamus latiflorus. The sequence continues at coordinate 33,278,789 of CM029661.1, read as the reverse complement.
GGCATGTCGAATGGCTACTACGTTAATTTTGGATTTCCGCTGCTAGTTTCTTTAAAGCCCTTCAGGCTAATAATTGTAAGCTTGGCCATAAGGTCGTACTCTGATGATTATTAATATAATTCGGATTTTTCTTTAGAATATCGTGATGTGGATGATATTTGTCTTTGTTTGCGCTGTGTGCACTAGTGTGATCCTGGACTAGTGCAGAATACACAGTAGAGTCCGGATTTGTATATTCGGGTCTGGACTGGTGCATGAAACACTCGTCCTATATATATATGTGTGTGTGTATGTGTGTATACATATGTGTGTATATGAGGTGTTTCTGTATTTTTTTTCAATAGTTATAATGTTTAAAATATGGTGAATGGTGGACCTCCGTATAAATGTCCTTGTTTTTATATGGGACTTTTCTGGCTTCACATCTTAGCCCGTGGCATTATTGGAACTGAACTACCAAGCACTAGCACTTTTGAGGGCCGAAAACATGTTATGCTTGCACTAGTGTCAACTGTCAAAAGTCAATCCACAGTGGCAGATCGAAAGGTGAAAAAAAGAAAAAAAAACAATATTACACCTCATTAACCCGCGTTCTCGTCATCACCGGGATGCATGCTCGTAGAATAATCGATGCTTGAGCCAACCCTATGCTTGTATAGCTGCTTCAGATTAGTTTAATTTCAGTTCAACGCGTATAATTAAGTTCTCGCCTGCCTTATCCTGTTGCTCCGTCGCCATCGATCCGAACCAAAGATCGATTCGGAAACGCCCATCAAGATGGCGATGCGTCCATCGGTTAATTTGCAAAGTCGATTTTTTGACTCGTGAAAAGGGGATTCAAGTATATTCAACAAAGGTGCATGCTTGTTCATGTATGTGCTATGTTTTGCTGAATTGCTTGCTTGACTAGAACTGCACATATGCAACTTTCGGTACATATGCTTTATTATTTTTCAGCTTATGTCTTATAATTTCTTCTAAATAAATAAACGAGACGATTTTTCTGTCATTTTTTAAAATAGCCTATCAGGACAGACTTTTTAAAGCAGTTTATCAGCATTCATTCGTATGCACGCTTCTATTTCTGGTTTCTTAATTTCATCTTTTTTTATAATTTTTTCCTTTATTCCTTTATATTGCCTGTGATGATATATTTTTTAAAAAAAATTAATTATATAAAAAAACTAACAGTAGTTACAGTATACTTCCAACTGGTACAGTATAAAAAAAATCGGAAACATGGTCTGATAAGCCCTTTTGAGCATAGTTAGGTGCAAAGCCACTTGCGCGTATACATCATGCATGATTGATCTGGGACTTAGCTAGGTTTGCTGCTATTCTTTTACCTTGCATGTGTATGTCCACTGTGTTTCTACGAACCTCTTATCTGAGTTGGTAAGTTCGTATCCTGGACCTAGAGGTACCAAAAGGCAAAATTGCAGAAGTATAGCCAGAAATTGTGGTCCGGTGCTGGCAACTATTTCTATTTGGTCTTAAAACCTTCTAGTGTGAGTATCTGTGTGTATTTATGCATGTTACATATGTTTTTGTCACGATCCACTGATCATCCTATAGTTGGGAGTGAAAAAATGAAATAAAAAAGATTGTTTTTATTATACTAAAAGTTGTATGCCCTATTCCATAGCCACCCCACCAAGTCTGTAACTTATGGCTGCTGTTTATAATTTTTAAGATGTTTGTGGAAGAGTATGAAGTAACAGAAATTCGCGTATGGTCGACTGATATAAATAAAATCGTTATAGTATATATTATACAATTTGTAGATTTAAGACATTTTATTGAAAATTAGTTATTACAAAAAAATAAAAAAAGTATTTTTTTAAAAGCCGGATAGCAGGGACATGTTGATGCAAAGGTGGCACATTCATGTACACGTGGCAGGCGATCGAAGACGACGGACGTGGACAAGTTGGAACCCACCTTTCGGCTGAGACGCACTCGTGTACAAGTGGCAGTGCATGTTTTGTATCGTACGTCACGCCTCTTTTGTACGGTGCAAGTAGAGATGGACCGATGCTTCGCGATGCTTCCACATACGGACGACCGTGTCATGTGATTAGTGGCTGCCAGATGGGCCGTGATTACATGTTGGGCCAGGTAAAAATGGGCCACACAAAGCACGAATCCCAGCCCAAGGTTTTTCCGTCTATAGCGGATGGCTTTTAGTTTTGTAGAGTGTTTGTGCGAACTAATTAAATACCGATCAGTTATTTAAAAAATATTGCCCTATTTCAGAAAGGCGGCGAAGAAATTATCCATTTGGTTTGTTCGGGGAAGCCAGTCTCATTTCGGAGAACACTGTTACGCAACTGAAGCAGGGGATCCAAGCACAGACATCAAATTCAGGCTGAATTCACATCGATTCCATCGCATTTTCACCACCAGGGAGTTCTTCATGATCACATTCAGTGGACAACGCACGCCTGCTCTGATTTGCGCACTGTTTGGATGGACGAGATTACAGCTTATTGCAGAAGACATGCACTTACGAAATATCTTCCCATCGCCAATTTCTCCAGTTCTTGCCTTTCAATTATTTTGTCAAATGCTTCTTCAACCTGGAGAATGCAAAAACGTATTAACAGTAATGTAAGAGGAAACTTTGAGAACAATCGCACAGAATGGACAGCACTAATATTTCAATAATGCCATAGAAATGAACATCAAACATGTTAAAAGTTGCGGAAATTGCAAAACAGAACTTTGATCGCCCGTCCCCCCACACCCACACATTTCTTTGAGGATTACCAAACAAGTAAACACGCAATCACCTGTTCCTTGCACACCACTATTTCCATTTTAACTTTAGCAATAAATGTATCTTCCGAAAATTCTGACCCTGCGAACCAACAAGGAAAAAGCATCAGCAGTAAGAACTTAGAACTTCATGAATTAAACTAGTTTTCACATAGCACTAAGAGCCATACTTGGTCTTGATCAATTGGGCAGGGACCCAAAATGATCCAAGCCACAACATGCCAATATGCCATTGTTCATATGAATGCTAAAACTACCATAAACCCATTATACCTTATCCCAATATTATTACTATTCCCAGCTTTTCCCCAATGCAGCTATCCCAATGTTTTCATGGTTCTTGAGAGCCCCCACCCACAAACAAGAGTACAATACTGCAACCATAGCATCTATTCCGAATAAAGATGAGAAGTATCAGTTGATTCAAGTCTCTGCATATATAAGAGTCCACAATTCTTCGAGCTGCTCCTTGCACCAATAGCATTTAAGCATACCAAACTTACGTAAGATGCAATAAAATTTCTGTTCCATCCTTGGTTGTCAGCGGTCATTGAGTCCCTGAGGAACGAAAGAAAAGGCAAAAGTAAGGTGCTAATGAGATATTTAGCATTGGCCAAAAACAACTTGTCAAAGTTTTGACAGCTTTCTACTTCTGCTATCAACTTGGCCATGCATCGACCTCGCTCTAGTCTGTTGCACATGCCTCGCTCGCAATCACAAACTAACCATCAAGAGATCATTGGTGGTTCTGATAAAAAAAACTTGATCATTTTTCTGCAATAATACTGAGTAACAACTGATTCTAGGCGGTTTCTAAGCTAGTATCCTACAACACAAGATACTAGTGTGTCACCGTAAGAGCAACGGTGTTAGGGTGAGAGACCATGTGGAGGTGACCTTATGTTTGTAATGAATAATTGATTCTTGTTTTAGGAAGTTTGAGTTTAATTTGTGCTAGTTCTGCAAAGTTGTAACCCTGGCAAAGTGGTCGGAAGTCAGCCAAAAGAGTTACGACCATGTAGGGAAGCCAAGTTCACTGGTTACGACCACGCTATGTCATTTACGACCATGTTGTTCGTGGTCGGAGGTCACCAGAAGGGTTTACGACCACATTGAGCGTGGTCGAAGGTCACAAGATGGGTTTATGACCACTTTGACCGTGGTCGAAGGATATCAGACAGATTTACGACCACGTCGGCCGAGGTTGAAAGCAGCTACGACCACGTTGATCGTGGTCGAACGCTGCTACGACCACGTTGGCCATGGTCAGAAGGGCTTACAACCACGTTGGACGTGGTCGGAAGTTGTTACGACCATGTTGGCCGTGGTCGGAAGGGCTTACGACCACGTTGGCCGTGGTCGAAAGTCGAAGCCACGACCACTGGCTACGACCACGATCTACGACCACAGCGTTCAACCACTGGCTACGACCACGAGCTACGACCACCGTCTTTGACCACAAGCTACGACCGCAGTGTTCGACCACTGGCTACGACCATAGCACCTCAGCTGCATCTCCGACCACACAGGTCTTCTACCACCGAGATCGACTGTAGCTACGGCAATCGACCGTTGACCACTGTAGCTACGACCACAGTGTTCGACTACTGGCAACGACCATGGAATACGACCACTAGCTACGATCACAGTGTTCGATTACTGTCTACGACCACGGGCTATGACCGTGTGCTACGACCACTGGATACGACCATGCGCTACGACCACTAGTTGCGACCACACGCTACGACCATAGGCTACAACCACTAGCTACGATCACGCGCTACGACCACTGGTTATGACCGTAGTGTTCGACCACGGGCTATGACCAGCGCTACAACCACTGGCTACGACCACGCACTACGACCACTGACTACGATCGCAGTGTTTGATTGGCTACGACCACTGGCTTCGACCACAGGCTACGACCATTCGCTATGACCACTCGCTACGACCACAGTCTTTGACCACTGGCTACAATAATCGTCTTCGACCATTGGCTACGATCATGGGCTGCAACCACAAGCTACGATCACGGGTTACAACCACATGCTACGACCACTGGCTACAACCACTGTCTACGACTACAGTGTTTGACCACTGGCTACAACCATAGGCTACGACCACAAGCTACGACCACTGGCTACGACCACAGTGTTCGACCACTGGCCACGACCACCATCTATGACCGCGGGCTACGACCACATGCTACAACCACGGGTTACGACCACTACCTTTGACCACTGGCTACGACCACGAGCTACAACCACGGTGTTTGACCGTAGGTTATGACCATGGGCTACAACCCCTATCTACGACAACTAGCTACGACCACAGGCTATGACTACTAGCTACGATGTCTTCAACCACTTGCTACGACCACTGTCTTCGACCACTGGCTACAACCACAGTCTTCGACAACTCACTATGACCACCGTCTTCGACCACTAGCTACGACCACAGCACCTCGACTGTATCTCCGACCGCACATGTCTTCCAGCACCGAGGTCGACTGTAGTTACGACCACAGCGTACGACCATAGTGTACGACCTGTAGCTACAACCATTGGCTACGACCACCGTCTTCGACTACAGGCTACAACCGCAGACCACTGGCCACGACCACCATCTACGACCACTGGCTACGACCACAAGCTATGACCACTGTTTTCGACCACTGACTACGACCACAGTCTTCGACCACTCACTACGACCACAGTCTTCGACCACTGGCTATGACCACAGCATCTCAACTACATCTCCAACCACACAAGTCTTCTAACACTGAGGTCGACAGTAGATACGATAATCGACGTTGATCACTGTAGCTATGACCACTGTGGTTACGACCATAGGCTATGACCATGCTCTACAACCACGTGCTACGACCACTGGCTACAACAATAGGCTACAACCATAGGCTACGACTACGAGCTACGACCACGCGCTACAACCATTGGCTACGACCGCAGTGTTCGACCATGGGCTATGACCACGAGCTACGACCACTGGCTACGATCATAGGCTATGACCACTGTCTTCGACCACTCGCTACGACCACTTGCAACAACCACAATCTTCGACCATTGGCTAGCCTCAATCGTCCCCACAAAATTCTTCCGAAATTTTTTCGCACTACAATAACATACGGCAATCATAATATGTTACTGTCAGTCTAACATATTTCATACCGTTGAGAATCTATGAAAATCGCAAATGGACTAGGCTACCTATATTGTCTGCCATTCTATTTCAAAAAATAAAAATCTAAAAAAGATTTCTACACTGCGTAAGGAGTTTTTAAAATATATTTTAAAATATTTTGCACCTTGTTTTCTATATTACAAAATTCATGCAGACTCTACACATAAATAAATTACGGACGAAAATTCTTAATGTTTATAATTACAAAAAAGTTACACAAGCAAGTAAACAAGACTTCACACAAAAATCATAATTTTTAAACCTCATTTGCTATATCTAAAAATTATTACATTTTGAATATATTTCCATGAATAAATAGAAATTTCCATTTATCATGGGAGACTATTATACCAACAAACATAGGAAGTAGACTAAACACACAGAACTACTATAGCGCAAATCGTACGATCCCCGGCTACACGAGTACTGTAGCTACTCAAGTTGTGCGGTTGGGGACCGTACGATCTCGCTGTCGTGCGGGCTCCGACCGTATAATTAACACATATCAGTCGTACATAGTCCTATATTTGGATAGAAAACTAAAAATAAAATTATATTAATTCACGAGCTAAATTTGATATTCACGTGACCAACATTCCACAGAGACGCACGAGAAAATTGATACTATGCTACTCCTTTGGAGTGGCTTCGATAAAATACTACTCTCTAGATGGCAATTGTTAAAATACCACCTAATACATGATTAGATCTATGATTTGCCCTTTTAGGGGTTCTAGCCATTTCTTTTTCATTTTTTATTTTTTCCCATCGAAATTACATGGAAAATGACCCTAATACCCTTACTCAAAATCATATCTCTCTATTGTCTTTCTCTCTATTCGTTCCAGGAGAAGGCCGAACGAGAGGGCTTCTCCGACGCCGCCGCCGGCAGTCGCCGCCGCCCCCGCCGGTACGGGCCGCTGCCGCGCCCGCGCACACGGACGGGGCGCAGCCCGCACGTGGCACCGACGCCTCCTCCTGCTGGGCTTGCCACCGCCGACTGTTGGAGGGGGAGGCGGCGTCGCAGCGGCTGGTGGAGGCGGTGGCGCGGGGCGATGCGCGGGAGGCCGGCGAGCTGCTCGCGTCCGGGCGCGCGAACGTGAACTACGCTGGGTGGTCTGGCTCAGGGCGCAGCGGGTGGCGGAGGCGGCGCTGCGGGAGGGAGCCGCTGCTGAGCTGCGCGCGGCGCACGAGGAGATCCGCATCGACGTCTCGCCGCTTTTTCTCGCCACCGGTAACGGAGACGTCGCCCTCGTCCGCACGCTGCTCGTGAGTGCTCCTCCTCCTGCTCTGCCCGCTCTGCTTTATCACCTTGGAACATTGCTGCGTAACATTTAATTTTTGCATGCTTGATTGCTCTCGTTTGCTGTCAGTTTTGGCGAGAAAATTGATACTTTGCCATCCTATTCGGTGTGCTTCGACAAAATGCTACTCCCTAGAATGATCACTATAAAATGCCACTCTTAACATTGACACTTTGATTATTTGCCATTTTGAGGGTTTTTTAGGATTCTTAATTATTTTTTAACCATTTTCATATTATTTGTCATGGGAAAAGACACATTTACCCTTGTGCCATTTGCATTGCTATGAGCTTGGCGGGCGCGAGGGAAGAGATCTCCAGGTTGAAGGCGGCGAGGCTGGGGAGGTACTGAACGGAGACGACGAGGCGGCCGAGCTGGGTCTCGACGGGTGAGAAGTGACGGGTGCGCATGGCCGCCTCCTCGGCGCGGCGAACGAGCCGACGCGGTAGCCCATCTCGTAGTTGTACGACTGGCCAGACGCGCACAGCAGGCGGAAGACTCGATACGCCGGGAGGAAGCGGAGCGCCGCGTACACCGGACCTGAGCAGCGTGATGCAGCGCTTGTACGCCCTGTTGACGGCCGCCGCCATCGCCCTCGCGTGAGCAGCGTGTTCGATCTGAGTCGTCTTGTACAAAGCTCGGGGAGGCATCTTTAAGCTGTTAAGTTGCAAGAAAATAATCAAGTATAAGTAACATGGAACTGAATTCGTTTCATCTGCAGAAGAGTAATACAAACACTCACCGAAGCAATCAGGTTTGTGTATGCTTCGTGTGGGAAATATGTACATGAGCTCCTACTATCAAAGATCACTTGAGTCAATTTCCCTGCCTGCCCTCGCACACTAAGCTCCTCAATCACGCTGCTCACGCCAAGCTCATAACGATGAGAAAAAGCAAATGGCCCAAGGGCAAATATGTCTTTTCCTATGGCAAATAATCTGAAAATAGTTAAAAATAATTAAGAATCCTAAAAAACCCTCAAAATGGCAAATAATCAAAGTGTCAATGTTAAGAGTGACATTTTATAGTGGTTATTCTAGGGAGTGATATTTTGTCGAAACCCACCGAATAGGATGGCAAAGTATCAATTTTCTCCAGTTTTGGCTTGCTCCGTAAGGTGCATTTCGAGCTGCTCATGTGCTCGGTGCCTTTTCCCCCTTGAAATTTCTGGGTAGCTTTGGTGCGAATTGGTATCAATCTGGCGAGCACGACCACATTTTGTTCTCCTTTTAGTTTCAAAAAAGGCAAAACATCGAGAACTTGTGTTTCCCGAAAATTACATTACTATAGGCTGGGGGAGAGATGTGATTTTGAGTAGGGGTACTAGGGTCATTTTCCATGCAATTTCGGTGCCTGCCCTCGCACACTAAGCTCCTCAATCACGCTGCTCACGCAAGCTCATAACGATGAGAAAAAGCAAATGGCCCAAGGGCAAATATGTCTTTTCCTATGGCAAATAATCTGAAAATAGTTAAAAATAATTAAGAATCCTAAAAAACCCTTAAAATGGCAAATAATCAAAGTGTCAATGTTAAGAGTGGCATTTTATAGTGGTTATTCTAGGGAGTGATATTTTGTCGAAACCCACCGAATAGGATGGCAAAGTATCAATTTTCTCCAGTTTTGGCTTGCTCCGTAAGGTGCATTTCGAGCTGCTCATGTGCTCGGTGCCTTTTCCCCCTTGAAATTTCTGGGTAGCTTTGGTGCGAATTGGTATCAATCTGGCGAGCACGACCACATTTTGTTCTCCTTTTAGTTTCAAAAAAGGCAAAACATCGAGAACTTGTGTTTCCCGAAAATTACATTACTATAGGCTGGGGGAGAGATGTGATTTTGAGTAGGGGTACTAGGGTCATTTTCCATGCAATTTCGGTGGGAAAAAAAATAAAAAACGAAAAAGAAATGGCTAAAACCCCTAAAAGGGCAAATCATAAAGCTAATTATGTATTAGGTGATATTTTAATAATTACCATCTAAAGGTGACATTTTATCGAAATCACTCCAAACGAGTGGCATAATATCAATTTTCTGGAGACGCACACACAGACACACTCGTCCTTTCCTCGGCTTCCCCTCCTGCAGGTTGCGTTTTTTCTCCTCTCCTCTCCTTCTCGTGCTGCCAATCTTTCTCGTTCCCTCTTTGATTCGCCGAATGGTCGATCCCCACTGATCGCACGTCCTAGCCAGCTTGCCACCGGATTTTTTTTTTCCTTTTGGGAGGGCACAGTTGGAGCAGGCGCCGAGTAGGGTTCAACGCCGACCGAATCATCTTGCCACCGATTTTGGATACCAAGGGTTTCGCGACTTCCGCAATGCGGCGGTTTGTTTGCCCCCCAATTTCTTCGTTTCTTTTTTTTTGATGGGTTTCTTTATCTCCTCTTGTGTGCGTGTGTGCCTTTTCCCCCTCTCGTTTTGCAATTCTAGGGCGGAGGCCCGCCTTTGATTAGATTGAATGGAAAGAACAAATGTTTTTTTTGACTCTATAGCTATATTCATGGTGTTCTTGTCTCCTTGTTTTTTTTGGCAGGGGCATGCAGGATTGGAGGCAGATTTGATCGAGATGGTAATGGCGACCTTGGTGCCTCGTCTACTCGTTTGCGTTTTTTTCTCGGCTGTTGCACTCACTCGTTGGCTTTTATTGATAAATGTAGGTTAAGATTGAAGATCATGATGAGAACGGTGGTGTCAACGCTGGCGTCGGGGCTCTCAGGGACGCTGCCGTCAATCCGCCGCCTGCCCCGGTGCAAGCTTGTGTTAAGGAGGAGGAGGTGATTTGCCTCGAAAACCTTGCGGTGTAGGAGTGTTGCTTGATGTACTATTTGCAAGTCGTGGTAAACTATTTGTACGGATCGGGAAAAGGGGCCATTGTGCAAAGACATGCTTGAGGTGGAAGTAAGGTCGTAAGGATGTAGAAGAATCGTGTGGGGGTGGGGTGGGGGGGGGGGGTGTTCAGTTGCTGTAGCCTGTATGCACTTGAGTTGTTCACATTATGCCAGGCGGCTGTTTCTAGAAGATCAATTTAACCAATAGAATGTTCAGGCATCTTGCCCTAATTCAGTATGGTCGTAGACTTTTATTTAATGAGCTACTTCACTTCTCTTTTTTTCTTTTTGAGATCTCAGTGAGCTACTTCGAACTGAACCGCTGCTGTGTGTGTCGAAGTCTTCATTTTTAGGTTCTGCAAATTGTTGATCTGTCCTGTTTTGCTTTAAGGTGAACACACGTGTCATACCACGGAACCCAAACAACTTAAATGAATATAATTATTACAAATTTGATGTTTGTTTTGGCTGTAACCTACATTTTAAGAATTTGAGTCGCTATTAGCACTACTAAAGCTAAGATACAGTTGATTTACGGCGTTGGATATTTGAGAGTAACCAGAATGCTACCTGAACCCTTAGGATATTGCAAATAGAACCAGAGAATCACAAATTCACAAAACTACCACAATTTTGGCACATTGATTTTTTCCTTGATTATTTTTAATAAAGTTGTGATACTGACATGATGTTCTTCACTCTTACTGTAGGAAGGCCAGCCAAGCTCTTCCTCCAGTTATTTAAGGTCACAGTTTATTGGTATGGGATTTTCACCAATGCTGGTTGACCAAGTGCTTCAGAAACATGGTATGCTGTTCTCTATGACATGCCTTTTCGAATGTGTGCAGTGATATCAAACTTTCACAGCAGTCAAAAGTCAAAACACAGTTAAATCCAAACCATTTACCTTCTAATGTACAAATAATTTCATATATATTTCCTGTGCAGGTGACAATGATTCTGACACTATATTGGAGTCTCTTTTGTCCCATTCTGTAAGTGATTCCCCAATTGCATTTTCTAGTTGATTTTCTTGTTGATACTGTTGGGACAGTCTTTCTTGTGTTTAACATTAATCTTGTGTTCTGGTTTTTCTAGTAAACATTTTCCTTTCCTAACTCTGCGGTTACCTATTTATATTTTGTTGCCTTTTCTTATAATTTATGTTATTGATTCCTTGCTTGAATAACTTACTATTAAAGCTTCTATTGCGATCCTTGTGGTTCATATTAATTATTAATAGATTGCTACATCTCTGGATTGGAATTAAGAAAATCTTTAGCATTAAGAAATACAAATGATGGTAGTATCATTTTGATATTGATACTGAAGTAAACTTCTTTCCTTCGTGTTATTTTCTTTTGTTGCTCAGCAGAATCCTTGTGCTTACTTCCTATGCAATATTGTATAGGCCTTGTACATGCCATTTTGTATATGTCATCACAAAGCTTGAAATGCTCCTCGTTGATGTTTCAGTCTTTTGGCAACTTTTTCTATGTAGTTGTTCCTTCGTTTGCTGTCCTGTTGCTAGTTGCTAGCGCAACTTTATTTTGTGCAACACCTTGAAGTAGTTCAAATGATGTTTGGCTGGTGTCCAATTCAGCATCTGATTTTGCAATTTTCATCTGCTTTGGTTGGCATCGCCACAGTAGTCTATATTATGTCTCACACACTGAGAAAGAGAAATAAGTTATGGAATTCAAAATCCTCAAATTTATTTTAATGTTATAGGCCCTTCAGAAGTCTGGGTCTGAATCGTCAAGTTCTTTGGGAGGTCTCTTTGATTCTGATAACGAAGAAAACAATTATTCTTTAGAGTCTAGGAAAGAAGGTAACCAAGACATTAAGGTGATCTCCTAGCTCAGCTGTTAATCATAGTCTTTTTCGTTTTGAATTCTTCAGGCCAATCTTTAGATATTTCTATCTTCAGCCAGAGCCTGATTCCTTCTCAGAAAAGAGGTCATATTTAGTAGGTACAATGAACTTCTCGCAGCTAGAAGTTGATTTGGCATTCAACCAACTAGGTATGTGATGCTGCATTGACTTGTAAAATTAACAAATGTATCTTCTTGATTGTTTGGATCGTGTATTGTTGCCCTGTTTAATGAAAACTTTTAAACAATTACAATTGTACTGCACTTTTAAAAATATGTATCCAGGACATTTTAGGCGTGTTTGAATCAATTCTGTTCTTCATCATATTAGATATAATAATACCCCAACATATGCTTAATTTCAGGTGAGGAAGCACCACTAGAACAGCTCGTGGACTGCATTGTCACTTCTCAAGTAGCAGGATTCTCTGGAGGCAAGGAAAATAGTGGTGCTACAAATGAGGTTTTTTCCGATGCCTTTTGTTTATCTATTGTAGTTGCTATTTCTTACATCTGAATCCTAATCTCAGAAGAGATGAAGTAAATTCAGAGATCAGAGCTTGTTATTCCATGTGCCCTTCACGACTTGGATTACGCTTGCAAGTAATTATTTTTATAAAATATCACTTTATGCCAGACTCATTTTGCTATATACAGTGGTTACTGGTTTGCAACTGGAACATTTCATACTCTCCAGCTCTGAGAAGGTGCTTCCAATATATACTCTACTGTAACAGCCCAGGTTTTATAAAAAAAATAATAATAGTAAAAATAATTTAAAATAAAAATAAGTGTTTTGGTTGCCTAAATTCTATTTTTGATTTGCCCTGATTTTTCTGCTTTTAAAAACGTTTGATTTGAAAAGTAATTTAGGTAAAAACATAAAAATATTATTAAATAAAAATGATATTTTGATTTTTCTATAAAAATTCTATTTCAAATTAATTATTTGGAAGCATTTGGCATTTATTTGGACTTTCTGTGTTTTCCGGATTTTAAAAATCAATTTCAAAGCAAAAAAATATTTTTGTAAAAATTAAAAGACCAACTTTAAGTTGGAAATATTTATCCTAAGTCTAAATCATCTGCAGGAATTTCTGTGAATTTTTCTGAAATTTTTAGACTTTATTTCCTATTTTCTAAGTTTTTTTGAAAGTTCCTGAAAATCTAAATCTAATTTTAAACCCTCTCTCTTCTCGGGCTGACAAGTGTCATGTCCAGATCCAATCTTTCGCACTTGATTAAATATCGGCCCTCCATCTTCACTTAACCCACTTCATCTCCATCCGACAGCCTGGATCCAATTTGCGTCGTTTGATTTGGTCCCATCCCTGGTCCATGAACCTAGTCCGCAAAAGCCACCTGTCAGCCAAATATAATCCTTTTCCTTTTGAAAAATAATTTGACCGAAAAATCAAAATCCTTGCTGACGTTGCCCTGACGTCGTAAATCCCTTTTCCCGCAGAAAATAATTCATTTCCTTGCTGACGTCATAATCTTTCTTTTTCAGTACAAAAATAACTCAGAAAATCTCATTTTTCCTTTTTCTTTAGTTTCAAATTCTCCTTCATCCTAGCTCGCATTGAGCCCGTTCAAATTTCTAAATTCTTCAAAAATTCTAATCTATCCATTTCTACCCTTTTTCAAATTTTTGGAGTCTGTTTGAATTTATTTGGATTAAATTAAAGCTTAGCAAATAAAAATATTTTAAATGGTTAAAATATACTTCAAATAAATCCGAAATTATTTTATTTGATCTTTTCGGGTTCCAAGGATTTTGGCGAAACTTTCTTGAATTTTTTCGAATTTATTTTTTGTGGTGAAAAATATTTTTTTCTTTTCTTTTCATTTTCTCTCTCCTCGAATAGTTCTCTTCTTCGAATCGTTCTCCAGAGCCGTGCGCGAGCCGGCATGGCTATTTCTTGAAGGTTTCAGAACTCATGATTTTCTCAATGGATTTTCGCGAAATCACAGGCATTCAATCCCTCTCATCAAGACTCCTTCATTCCCGGCTTTATCCCTCAATTTCGTGCGCCCGTTTTGCCAGAATCAACTATGCCACCGAATGGCATGCCGCATCGATCTCCTCATCCGGTCCACCTTCGACCCTATAAAAGCGAGCACTGGGTGCCCCTCCTCATCCTCATTCACTCCCGAAAATCTCAAGTCTTCACTCCGAAGCTAGAAAAATTATTGGTTAAGCTGAAAATTCATTGGAGACGATACAATCGACGTTTGAACGACGACAGTAGAGAAAAAGGAAAAACTTGATATCTTGGTACTCGGTGAAGTGAATCCAAAACCATTTGACAGGTAGTTACCTGGGATGGTTTGGCACGATATGACGTGAACGGATTGGGGAAAACACCACCGGATAGATGGGACACGAGATGCCATTGGCGGCCAAGGCGAGGTGTCGGAGACGAAAATTTGTGAAGGCTTTTCGGGGGAAAGGAAGGGAGCACGGCGTAGAACGCGGTGAGGCAAGTCTAAAAAAAATTACGGCATGGGCTAAAGCTTACCGGAGGCGACGAATCGACGTCGGGAGTCGAAAATGGTCATTTTCGCGGAAGGCTCAATTTCTGACAATTGGCTCCGCGAAAAATTAAGTAAAAATGATAGATAAATTTCTTAAAGGTTAGGACACAATATGAGATGGACAAAAATCAAAGCGCTCACCGAAAAAGTGGTTTACGCGCGAAGGCACGGTTTTAGTGCCAGTGCTCGACAAGGTCGACGAGGACTCGGGGAATCTTCAGATGATGGCGATGGAAGCACGACATAGAACGCGTCGAGGCGAATTAAATGGTGCAAACAGCTTGGCCAAAGGACATCGGATGGTGGCGAAACACGGTGGAGAATACCTTCAGCGACCAGCGTGTTGACATCAGCGTTCTGGGCAAACGGAGAGGAGTTAGTGAGTGAGGTTTGTGGCAAAACGAAGAGGAGAACATGGGGAACGCAGTGCTCACCTTGGTTGTGGTGGAACATGCACGGTAGGCCGACAGCGACGAGAGACATGACGGCGTGATTTGGCCACGGTGCTCCGGCGATGCTCCGACGAAGGCGAGGGAAGCACCATGTAGAACGCGCAAATATGAAGCCGATTGTGTGGTCAATGGTGGCCGAACTCCACTATAGGCGGCGCAAATTGCCGATGAACGCCGTTTGGTTGGTGAGAGAAAAATGCCGATTGCGGCGAGGAGGGAGTGTGGACTTGAGATTTTCGGGAGTGAATGAGGATGAGGAGGGGCACCCGGTGCTCGCTTTTATAGGGTCGGAGGTGGACCGGATGAGGAGATTGACGTGACATGCCATTCGGTGGCATGGTTGCTTCTGGCAAAACGGGCGCGCGAAATTGAGGGATAAAGCCAGGAATGGAGGAGTCTTGATGAGAGGGATTGAATACCTGTGATTAGGAATGGCCACGGGGCCATTCCCCGGCGGGGAGTGGCTCCCCGCCCTCGCCCCCCGCCAGGGAATTTTTGCCCGCACCCCGTCCCCGTCCCCGTTCGCGGGGACACAATTTCCCCGCCCTTGGCCCCCGTCGGGGATCCGGGTCCCCGATGGGGTAAAATTCCCCAAGAAAACATATGCAGGTGGTAGCTAGCAACATCTCCAAAACACAGTGCAAGCGGTTTATCGGAAGATGCAAAACAGACAGAAATCACACAGAGCAGGATCAGGATTTCTCCTTCCAGGAAGAGGCAAACCTTGCGAAACCAGCAGTCTGCAGTCTGTATCAACTAGTTAACTACTGCCTAGCTGCATAACATGTCTGCAGTCTGTATAATATGTTTAAACAAGCAGAATAATATCCTATTATGGAGGGATGTACCTCGCACCAGCAGCAAGGAAAAGCAGAAACCAGCAATAACACATTACAGTGGAGCATACCTTGTTACAGTGGAGCATGCGGCGTCAATCTTCTTGTCTGCAACAAGCTAGCAAATGTGCATAACATCAACTACATGTCCACATCATGATAACAAATTACAAGTTCAATAACATGCCACAGATTACAAGTTCAAGAAGCACAAATTAACTCTCAAGGTACAGATACATGCCAAGACAGCCAAGTTCACAACAAATGGTCCTAAACACAACACAAGCAGTAGTAGCTGAGACAACTTGGTTCCTTCAGCATCTCCAAGACTCCAAGTCACCACACTCCACCTCACAGTGCAAGGTCCTATCAAGGGTAACAAAAAAAAAAGCTATAAAGCCAGCAAAAATAAGAGTAGGCTGAAGTTGAAATTATTTGTAGTGAGCACTTAACCTGCACCCCTTCTTGAATGTCTTGGAGACAAGTCCAGAAACTTGCAATCTCCGTTTTCTCTTCAGCTGCAAAAGATCAAAACATGATAGAAATCAGCCAATTGATTGATTCCAACTTAAAGATAGAAACAAGAGAATTTACCTTTAAATTTATTTCTAAGCCAATCTTGTGAGCACATTAATGCTTCCAACATTTGAGGAGTAAGCCGGCTGCGATGTTCACTAAGAACTCTTCCACTTGTGCTAAATGCAGATTCTGAAGCAACGGTACTAACTGGAATAGCAAACATATCTCGTGCAATCATCCTCAAAGTTGGATACTGTGTCCCTGCCACCTTCCACCAATCTAGCACACTAAATCTTTCCTTTGATATGACATAATCGTCCTCCAAATAACGATCCAACTCAGATTTAACTCTTAAAGATGATGGCCTTTTCTTAGCAACACGGGCATTGAAAATGGACATAACCTCTAGAGCTTGAATAGAAGGAGCTTTTGAAGAGAACTCTGTATTATCCTCTTCAGTTTCTACATGGTACTCATTCATCAAGTTGCACAAGTTGGTAGTGACATCTCGAACACGTTTCTCACATTCCTCACCCGTAACACCCATTAGCATCTCATAGCAAACTAGCAACATTTCAGTTTTAAATCTAGGGTCTAGAAGTGTAGCAATGCCCATAAGACCTTGAATGTCAGTCCAATACTTGTCAAACTTCTCATTCATGGCAACTGACATAGCTTGTATGGTTGGATTGCCACAAGTTGACCACTATCTCATTTTCATTTTAATTTCACAAAGCTTAGGAAAGTAAATATTTGCAGTGACATAATCCTTTCCAGAAAACATTTCAGTGATTTCATAAAATAAACCCAACCTCTCAACAACCATGTCAGCAAATTCCCACTGGTCCTCACTAGGAGCACAATCAAATTGTTTATCAACTCGAATTGCGCGATCAAAAACAGCCTTGTAGGGAATTGCAACATTAAGCATGACATAAGTTGAGTTCCACCTTGTTTTGCAGTCAAGGCACAACTTTTTGTCTACTGTCACTTTCACATATTTAGCAATTTCCTCAAATTTCTCTATCCTTTTTGGTGTGGCTATCCAATAAGCAACGCTATCACGAATCTTTTCAATCGCTTTCTTTATTATATCCAAACCATCATTAACAATTAAATTCAGAATATGTGCACAACAACGCATGTGTACCATGGTACCATTCAACATAAACTTAGATGGCCCTATTTTCTTCACTAGCAAATCTATTGCCTGTTTTAAATAACCATAAAACATAGTTATGGTACCTTGTCGTTTGTCAGCCCGAGAAGAGAGAGGGTTTAAAATTAGATTTAGATTTTCAGGAACTTTCAAAAACACTTAGAAAACAGGAAATAAAGTCTAAAAATTCACAGAAATTCCTGGATATGATTTAGACTTAGGAAAAATATTTCCAACTTAAAGTTGGTCTTTTAATTTCCAAATTAAAGTTGGTCTTTTAATTTTTAACTTTTAATTTCCAACATTTCCTTGCTTTCAATACTACAATGGCAAATGACTGCAGTATGGACTTCAGATAGAGTTGAAAACATGCACCATGCTTGTACTGATGTTTATAATTTGTTTTACTTTCTTAAACACATTAGTTGATATGTTGGATACTGAACCACCTACAAATCTGAGCAACATCGAGACTTGGGAATTGTAAATTTAAAATGACATTTTTTTCAGGGAAAGGCTGAATCGTTGTTTGGGGTGATGGAGAAAACACTTCATTTGCTCCAGATGGGTTTTACTGAGGAAGAAGTATCATCTGTCATTGACAGTTTTGGTAGGTCGGACATAGTCAAGTCCTTCAAAATATGACTTACGGCTCATGTGCCAGTACATTGCCACCTGATCTCTGCCAATAGTATTTATGTTAACTACAGGCTTTTCATCCTTTTACCAAGCACTATCCTTGTGCATAGATTTTGTTAAGTATGAACCGTTTAGATTTTTTTTGTATCTTTCAAGGTTCATGCCTGCTGTTATGTAAGGTGGCCCCCCATGTATACTGACATGCTATTAGAGGCTAATTAAGCGTTAAACTCCATCTTATCTAAAGCACCTAATCTCATATACATATGGCATGTGCACACATGCTCGCAGGCACACAGACAAAACCATGTATGCAACATGGTGTTAGGCAAAAGAGTTCTTTTTTCGAGAACACGTTGGAGAGCTGTGCAATTTAGGCAAAAGAGTTCTCCTATTGCACATTCTAGGGTCTGTTCTTTTCAACTTATTACTTATGATTTCTCTCGAACAAACAAATTGGACGACTTCTCCATCGCCGTTTTGAAGCGGCTTATCAGGATAGCATTTTAGAAGCGGCTTATCAGCTTTCGGATCGTTCGCACTCGCACTTGAACTAGGGCTAAAAGCTATAATCCGCAACTATAAGCCATAAACCGCAGCAAAAAAAAAGGACTTAAAGCTTTAGTCCACAATTTTGTGTCATTTGAAATTTCAATCTGTCTTGGAAAAGTTTTGTTTTGCTAAATTAAAATTTTCCAATCATTACCTTGTAACGTAGTAATGTACAATCGATTGATTTAATGAGTTCCTACAAACATTAAAATGTCACATTTCCTACTCTTTTCAGGTCCAGAATCAACAGTTCAGGAGCTGGCGGACTCAATCTTTGCAAGTCGAATTGCCAGTTGCATTGAGCAGAAAGAGGTAACCGAATGACATTCAATCCTTACTGCTATAGGCTTGCACCATGAATTTTACAGGTCATCTGCCATTTGAGAGCCTTGTCGAAAAACATCTTGTATACAATAAGTTTGTGTGCAGAATACAGCAGACTAGTAGGTTAGATCAAGCTTTTTACATAAATGATTTATATGGTACTCCATATGATGCTTCCAGTTGCTTTCCTAGGCTCCGTGGCTTGATTTACTAAAATATGTAACTCTGCAATCTCTGACTTCCCATGCTCAGTTACTCAGCAAAGCAGTGTTCTTTAAAGGCAGCTCTAATGGCTGCAGGACATAACTTGTATACGATAAGTTTGTGTGCAGAATATACAGCAGACTAGTAGGTTAGATCAAGCTTTTTACATAAATGATTTATATGATACTCCATATGATGTTTCCAGATGTTTTCCTAGGCTCCGTGGCTTGATTTACTAAAATATGTAACTCTGCAATTGCTGACTTCCCATGCCCACTTGCTCAGCAAAGTAGTGTTCTTCTTTAAAGGCAGCTCATATGGCTGCGGAACATATTGTTAAAATCCAATTACACAACTGCTCTTATTTCTGATTTGGCCTCTTATGTTCTCTTGTATGCAGGTGAAAATCGAATCCGACATTCTAGGTGAGGCAGAAACTGAATATTCAACATACCATCCCTCACATTCTTGTATGAGATACTATGATGATGATGATGATGACAATGACAATACTAGGGTTAAAAGGGCTAAACATATATTTATAGATGACAGAGGGGCCTCCAGTGGTCGTTCTGGCACTCAACCTAGCTTAAGTCCATGGTTTGGTGGCTGTGCGGGGTCAACTAGTAATGGGTCTGTCAAGGAAGAACTTGATACAATGACACCAGGCCTCCGTGTAAATATCCGCGGCAACCTTGCCAAGCCCCCTTATTTCTTCTATGGAAATGTTGTTGAAATCCCCAAAGACACATGGCGTCAACTGTCACAGTTTTTGTTTGGTGTGGAACCTGAGTTTGTAAACAGCCAATTTTTCTCGGCTTTGATGCGAAAGGAGGGTTACATTCATAACCTTCCAGCGGAGAGAAGACATGCTGTGGTTCCAAAGTCACCAATGACCATTGAAGATGCACTTCCATTCACAAGGCAGTGGTGGCCCTCATGGGACACAAGAAAGCAGTTCACTGGTGTCACTATAGAGGTTGCAGGAATTGAACAGATCTGTGAGAAACTGGGGAAGATGAAAAGAGACTCACGAGGAGTTCTTTCACAAGAAAAGCAGACGCACATAGTGCACCAATGCAAGGTGTCAAACCTTATTTGGGTTGGTCCGGACAGGTTAAGCCCTTTGGAGCCACGCCAAGTGGAACGGATACTGGGCTACCCACCTAACCACACAAATCTGTTTGGTCTCAATCCACCAGATAGAATTGCTGCCATGAAATATGCTTTTCAAACTGACACCGTGGCCTATCTTTTGTCTGTCCTGAAGGACATGTATCCAGATGGGCTGAGGGTGCTATCCATCTACAGTGGAATTGGAGGTGCAGAAGTCGCTCTCCATCGCCTCGGCATTCCACTAAAATGTTTAGTATCTGTTGAAGAGTCTGATGTGAATAGGAAAATTCTGAGAAGGTGGTGGGGGAAAACTGAACAATCTGGAGAGCTGAGGCAGATAAGTAGCATTTGGAAGTTGAAGATACATGTGCTTGAGGACCTCGTCAAAGAGTTTGGTGGTTTTGACCTTGTTATCGGTGGAAATTACAGCTCTTGTAGAGGTGGTACAACAATAAACACAACAATGGGCATGGACTCCAATCTCTTCTTTGAATATGTCCGTGTTGTTAAAAGAGTGAGAGATATAGTTGGAGTCGGTAGATGATGGCTGGCATGATTCCGTTCATCTTCCATCTACGGCGAGATCTTGCTCCGGCAAATCGCCAGCAACTTAATTTATTTGGCCTTGTAGGATGGCGTAGCGTTATGGGATCTGTAAATGGTAGTATGGAGCAAGTACTCTGACAACTTGGGCGCTGATTGATGTTTACTTTGTATTGGTTGTTAATCTTTGTACAATGAAATAATTATCGTTTTTCCTGGTTAGTTGCGTATTGGCTGTTAATCTTTGTACAGTGAGTTAATTATTTTTTCCTGGTTAATTGTTCATGTTCTAACTTGGTGATAATGGATTTTTTTTTTGTGCTGCTTCCAAAGTCGTTTCTGCATATATGTTCTGTTTGGGGTTAAGTGACGGTTCCTCGTTTGCTGGGAACCTTGCATGAGCAACTGCTGTGTTATTGAAGCATGCAAGTATTATTGTTTTCACTTTGCAGTTTAGAAACGTTCAGTTGCTTGTCATAATGACATGTGAACTGATCGGTGTGCGTGCTGTGATTGTGTTGGTGTGCTGATAGAAGTGTTCGTTGATGGCCAAGACCAAGATTACGGCTTGCTGATGCCAGGGTATAAATAGCAACAGCACAGCACCTACTCAATTTTGTAAGCTTATTCAGATGCATTTGTTTATGCATGTCTGACGACGTCTTACCTGATAGAAAAAGAATAATCCGTAATTCTTATCGTAATTCTTATCATGTCTTACAATAAACACTGATATGGCATTGCCTTAAAACGGGCAATATCTGAGCTGAGAGAAAAAGATTATCATAAGTACAATTGAATGAATAGCTTCGATCCATGAACAAAACATTGGACCGAACAATGTCATACAAAGGGTACATCATTCATTGCAAGGTGGTACAGATTTCACAAACTCAATTCAGTGCAAACTGATACATGGGCTCGGGGGCGGTCGAACGCTCTTCATCTACTTTACATAATCGTGGATGATTTTGTTACGTAGGGGGAAAAGAATACACGACATCACAATCTCGGACGAAAAAAATAATCACATGCGCCATCACCAATTCCGCAATGTGGCAGGCAATGTCGATCTCCTCGGGTTCCTAATAGACGACAATGGAATTCTGAACTAATCTTCAAGCTGTCTTCTCACAAATCACCATCCTACGAAAGCACATTGCTTCCGAGCATGTTCAGGGATGAGCTTCACCAGGAAGTCTATCGGCATGCCCTTCAACTCTGTTCGAATCCACCACACCGGAGAAGCGGATAAGTATAACTCGATAGGGGGTGTTGAACTTCTGATCAGTGCAAATGAGTCGATATTGCAGAATTACCATGGGACTTGAAATTGAAGATCGGAGGAAGGAAACGACCGTTTGGTAAGCGGGTGTCTGGATCCCGGAGTTCATCAAAGAATGGATGGATTAATGCTTCCAACTGTAATGAGAAAGCAAGTTGCAAAGTAAATGGCAGTAACTACGACTTGCGCAAAACAGTGTTTGTTAGTATGATGCAGCAGTGATGGGAAAACATCAACAACAGTCATGACAGGAAATACAACTTCTCCAGAGAACAGTATTTGCTCAAATAATGCATTAGCACTCACAGCAGTGGACCGGAGGTTTGGTGAATACTGCAAGTGCCTGGAAACAAGATCTACTGCTTCAGCAGGCATTCTTTTATGGAAGATCTGGTAGGGTCAAAAACAGTAATATTAGATTGCAACAAAAAGAAAGAACAGTCTAACACAAGGTTCCTACCTTGTGCCATGGGTGAGCTTTGATTTGCGGGAATTTAAACTCGGTATAATTTGGATTCATGCACTTAATTTCTTCTCTCGTAGGGGTACCTAAAACCTGAGAGAAAATCAGAAAAATGAGTTAAATAGGAGGGAAAAGTAGTTGTTTTCCGGGAAAACAACTAATAGGTAGTAATTTTCTTGGGAGGAAGAAAGTAATTTACCTTGATGATTTCAACAAGCTGATCAACACCACTGTCGCCAGGAAATAGAGGCTGTTTTAAAAAATGAGTAGATCTTAGGCAGACAGTTTCAATAAGCTGGATGATTCAACAACCACATATAAATTGTGTTATGTCTTACCTGTCCTAGAAGGAGTTCAGCAAGAACACAACCAGCTGACCAAACATCAATAGCCGCAGTGTATTCAGTAGAACCAAATATGAGCTCTGGGGCTCTGTAGTACCTTGAACAGATATAAGAAATATTCGGTTCTCCTTTTACCTATCAATAGTACAAATAATTAGGTACCGTGAAAAAAAAAATGTCAATGTTCATGTGAACGTCTGGTAATGTATGATCATACCAAGACTTTCGCACTGCCAAAGTCACACAATTTCAGCTGATGAGTATGCGGATTCACCTGGCAAAAATAATCTTTCATCAAACCATCCGACTAAACCAAAATGAGTACTTGACTACATATGAAATGTTTCAGTAAGTGTTTGAATAGATTATTACAATTTACGTACCAGAAGATTTTGAGGCTTGATGTCCCTGTGACACACTCCAATGCAGTTATGAATGTATGCCAAAGCTCTACATATCTGTCATTATAATAGGTTTTACAAGTTATGTTCATTGCATAGTTGTGCTTGAATAGATTAACCAAGTTATGTTCATTGCATAGTTGTGTTTGAATAGATTAACAGATCTAGGTGCATAAAGCCATAAACTTTACCTGATACATGTATAGTTTTGCATATATCAAGGGCATGCGTTGGTTCATCTTGTTGTAATGTTTAATGACACGATGAGCAGTCTCTGGCACATACTCAAGCACCAAATTGAGGTAAAGCTCCTCCTTCTCAGTCTTTGAGAAAAAACAATGCTTTAAGGAAACGACATTTGGGTGGTCAAGAACTTGCATCGTTTGCAGCTCACGGTTCTTATATCTCTTGTCTTGAAGAACCTTCTTTATAGCTACAGTCTCGCCAGTTTCCAGGCACTTAGACTATGCAAGATGGTTTCAAAAAAGATGGGGCCATCAGTCATTTCCAAATAAATATACAATACACAAATTAACACACTGAACAACTGTAATAATACTGATTTGTCTGGCAACAAACCTGGAAAACAGTTCCAAAGGACCCATGACCTACCACACGCTCGGCCATGTAGCTAATGGTCTGCAATGAAGATAGATAACTTAGAACTTATTGCGTTATGAGGCAGCACTAAATAGATCTAAAAGGATCACCATGATACCACTAATGTAGATTTTTAAATACCTGTTTTGCCTGCCCACTTCTTCCATCAATGCTTGGCACTATAATATGACCAGGTTCCGTCCCATTGCCATTGACTACTATATCTTCAGTGTCCTGCAATGTTTAAAAACCAAGTTAGGAGCTGATCACCCACCAAAAGGCACTAATGGTGAACCATTCTAGGGATATTACCTTATCATCCCTTATGTTCATATTGCTCATCTCATTCGGAAGTCGATCAGCATCACCACTAGTGCTTGCGTCGTTCTGAAATCCCAAGGAAGAACGAACCACACCCACCGAGGCCATACTGCGATAAAACTATCTAATACGAGGTACAGGCTACTGTTCAAGAGGCTTTCCTAAAGACGCTCTGTACTTGATTCACCTGCAAGGAGCAGCATTATGGTGAGTCAAAAAGGCACAACTAAGCTTCTCGTCTCAAGAAAGACGTGTGATCAAACTGAATGTTGGAATCACATTCACTTGCAGTTGCTAGATAGGCTTGATGATACTGAAAAAGTTGGAATTTTATATCCCCTCGACACCGAATTCCTATCGATATTGGAGAGTTTGTTCTCCCTAGTTGGGTTCAATTCTCATCACCTCGATAGGCGTACTAACAAAACAACTGTAAGAATCACAATGCGCAAGATCTGCACATATTACAACACCCTTCCTCGTGAGCAACTCGACTCCGATCGTGCACAAGATGTTCAGCAAAGCCGATCCCTGACGATAGCTTTCGAGGCTTTTAACCAATTCACCTCTCATGCTTGGTACGGTAGGCGTACTAATTAAGTAGTTGTCAACTAAAAGTGAGCATTCTCGATCCAGATCACCAAATTTGCATCAATGTTGGCATCTTTACTCACCAACTCATCTCCTTCCATTCATTCAGGCAACCAGAACTCGTAACCCCCTGTTCCTAAAACTACAAGAAAAAGGAAAAGAAACACCTTTGTTCCCTTCTACTCCCGACTCCAAGCAAATACATAACCGGAAACGCAGACACCCTAAGATCGCAGCAACCACCAACACAGGATCGCAGAGACGGCGGCAAAAAAAAAAAAAAATCGCAGCTTTCTCTCGCACAAGAACGACCCGAATCGCCGGATCCAAGAGCAGGGGCCAGAAACGGGCACGAAGAGGGCAGACAGCGAATTATTACCGACGAGATCAGGTTCTCCCGCTGCGTGGATTTGGGGAAGAACCCGCCCGATTTGGCGCAGGATTTCTGTGCAAATGGGAGGGAGAAGAGGCAAGGGGAGAAAGAGGTCATAATACAGACCACTAGACCAGACAGGAGAATGCAAGAAGACAGCACAAGGGGAAAAAGCAAAAAAAAAAAAAAAAAAAAGAGGAATTTTTATGTTGGTTTACTCTCGTCGAAGGCATCAAGTCAATGTACAATACCATCTGCCTACGATCTTTGTCATGTAAGATGTTTCATAATATAGATGGAAGTGAAAAGAGAGAGAATCTAGCATACAACAGACACACTTGTAGATATCATTTTTAAAATTTGTATTCATACAATCTATACATATAAATTACGAGAATCTTATATAGATAATTTATTTTAATTTTATCTATAGATATTGTAAAGTCACTACAAACATCATCTGTCTGTACTGTTACAAAGCCCTCATTCGTCTTTTTGGCCGTTGAAAAGCTCCGGTCCCGCGACATCCCCTCACGTTTTTTTTTGGGTCTTGTTTTTACCTTCCTAGGTTACTGCGGTCAAATGGTGGTACCAAATCTATTGCTAATGTTCTATTGCTGGGTTCTTGTTAGACTAATGATTTATAATTTAAGGTTTAAATATTTAAATTCTAGTTGTTTATAAGGGGTAGTACGTAGAGAGAAATAGTCGTATATGATTTTGATCTCAGTACACTTTTTACTACAATTTTTTCTATTGACCCTGTCTTGAAAAAAAATATATCGTGTAAAAGCTAATTACTGTAGACGGTATAAGCATAAGCCAACTTTAAATCGAAAAGAATCTGGCCTATGTTTGATCATACCAAGGTGCCTCTTATTAAAGTTTTAGCCTTTAACTTTTGGTTTCTAACTTCTTAATTTTATCTTTTTTTTAATTTTTTAGTTTTTTTATTTCTTTGTATTGTCCATCATGATATAACTTTTTTAATGCTGAAAAATCTACTAATAGTTATAGTAAAAACCCCACTAAGTATAAAATAAATCAGAAACTTAGACTTAAAAGTTTAAATAAGGGGTGCCGACATCATCGAAATAACAATGTCATCGAAGGATAGGCTGTCGCTACTAATTATTGTTCACTGCTAGCTCTGGTTGCGATGGCTTTTTTAGTTGTCTTCGCGTTGGTGACGCTCTCAAGCATTTTGTTTGTATTTTTTGATTCTTTTCTAACAAAAACAGGCCAGTCGTATCGGTGTATGGGTGCATAACATCCTACACAAGCATCTACTTGAGTCCTTACTGACAGATCAAGTCGCTACGAATATTAACCCCACGTCCCAATTCCATGCACCTGTAGCCAAACTAAACAATGGATGCATCCTCTAGCCACCTCTAAGGCCTGTTTGGCAGAGCTCCACCAACTTCAGATCCACCAAAAACAGCTCCACTCCACGAATTTTTACCCAAACGCTCCAGCTCCACGAAATCTGGATCCACCAAAAATACTGAATCTAGCTCCAGATTCATGAAATCCATGGAGCACCTTAAGGGGTGCTCCACGAAATCTTGTTTCGTACCTACTCGTGGAGTTGGGTGGTAATTACCCACCTTTTGCCACTGGTTACACACCCCATCCCATACCACCATAAAACCCATGGGCAAAACAGGTCATTCCCACCAAAAACTCAGTTTCGTGGATCTGGAGCTGCTGTGCAAACCAAACAGTTTTGTCTAGCTCCATGGTGGGATCCCAGATTCACGGTGGAGCTGTTTTTGGTGGATCTGCTGCTCCAGATTCATTTTTCAGTGGTGGAGCTCTACCAAACAGGCTCTAAATCTTGTTAATAATGCCACATGCACGAATCCGTGGAGGCTAAACTTTGACACCGTGTAAGGGAACAACAGTTCATACCGATGTGGCAAATGACTTGTTCTTTTCAGCTTTTTCAGTCGATGTTTCTAGTTTTAGCTTCTTTCAGCAATACTATTTTGTCGATGTTTTGATACCGATATTACGTATGATTTGTTTGGATCCGAGCATTCTCTTAGAAGACTATAATATGGTCTTGCAGAATAAGGATACAAGAACTTTTATCCAGATTCAGGCCTTCTCTTCAGAGAATAATAACCCTACGTCCTGTGTAATTACTAAACAGAAGAAATGATTACAATTGTGTAATGCGAAAAAACGTTTACACGGTCTCTTGTGTGGATCTGCCCCCTCTCCCTCTCCGATGTCAACCTTTATATAACTGGTGAAGCGACGGCAGTTGTCCCACACTAAAAGACGCCTTAATGCTTTGGGTGATAACCGTCTAACAAAAATTATTGTCAGAGAGATGTGATGGCCGTTCACCGTATGGCGATTGTTGTAAGAGAGGGATTGTATGTGGTTATTGGATAAATGCACGTTCTAACCGTCTTGTAAGATGAATCGACGATGTAGTTAGTCGTCGTAGATATGTTGGTCGGAGATAGGTTAGTCGCAGAAAGGTCTACGATCATAAGGAGGTCACATGACAGCTTGTCGTAGCAGAGCTTAGGATAATGTGATCGTAGTAAGATTTACGACCATACGGTCGTAGCAGAGTTTACGACCATATGGTCGTAGTAATACTTACGATCATACGGTTGTAGCAGAGCTTATGACCATGCGGTCGTATCAGAGCTTACAACCATACGGCCATAGAAAGGCTTACAGCCAATGTTTGGTCGTAAAAGAGCTTACAACCATACGGTCATAGAAGAGCTTACGACTATTCTGTAGAACTTTTTTCTTATTGATAAGAGGTATATTCAAGGAATATGATGACATAATAATTTAAGGATTATTCTATCGTCGACACTATTCATTAAACTAATAAGAACGCCCCTAAAGCATTTTTTATTCAGAAAGATGTTCATATGAAAAAAAAATATGAAAGTTTAAATTAAGAAAATCTTGATGACACATCTGGAGGTTGAACAGGGCAAATGATTGGGGTCCGGCACAGGCTGTCGCGGTCCCACCGCAGACAAGGAAAACAAATACTCCTAGATTATATTGAGTACTTACTACAAAGCATGGCATTGTAGCTTAGCTCTAGTTGGCGGCCATGTACTAGTGCTACCATGCTGGAGTACTCGTCAAAATCTTGGAACATCTTTGAGCTATTTTTAATTTTTTTTGAAGACAATATTTGAGCTGCCTCATATCATTATGGATCTCTCCTTTCCTTGCTTTTTCTTTCAATCTTTTTTTGTCTATTTTATAAAAGTTGTCTTTCCAAGACACCAACTTACCAATCGATGCCTGGCGATCATGACTGTCCCAAAAGAGAAGAGATAGGGGAGCACTGGCACTGTAGATTGCTATGGAGAAGACTTTTCATGGCATCTTTTCACTTGTGCCACTGAACTTTTCCAAAGCAAAAGTCGTTGAAGCTGTCGCTAGTTTTTGTTCAGTGCCCTTAGTCATATAGGTCGGCCTTCCAGCTGCGTCTTTTGAATATTTCGGCTTTAGCTTCTACCTTCTAACTTATTTTTTACTATTCATAAATTTCATATTTTTTTAATTTTTTAGCTTTTTTGTCGGTTCATTTTTCCCGTATTTGTTTGCATTGTCCGTAATGGGCTAACCTATTTTTTCTATTTTAAATTTTTTTAAATTTAATTATGCCAAATAAGCTATCATCAGCTACATTGCAATTTCAATCAGCTTCAATAAATTTTAGTCATAAACCATATTTTTTTTAACTCAAATGAGCAGCTCCCAATTTCTGAAGTCTAACCGCAAATGAATCTGTTATTTAAAATGGAGGCAATTTACGCAGTGGAGTACGGTCTGCGCAGTGCAAAGCTAAAAGATGCAGTATATATAATGGCAACCGTACCGTATTGCATACCATTATGTTACCAAGCCTACACTGCACACTTACGTACGGTCGAGTGTAAATTATTCTGTACGACGAATAATACGTTGGGCCAATACGTGTGTACAGGTGCCCGACAGATTTAAGCTTAACTGAACTGTGTCTCGATTGGCAGATGGGATCCCTGGGATGCCAGCCTAATTAACAAATTATCCAATAAACTAATACTAAACTGACAGGATCTAAGTAAAGCTAGCTATATAATTAAGACAAACTTGTAGAAGCAAGCAAGAAAGAAGAAGGCTCAGGCCGACATGACAGGCTGTTCAATCGCCGGCCGGTCAGGGCCGGCAGGAAGCTCGCTCAACCGGTACAACCCATCGGATCAATAGACACTGTATTCAGTTTAACTATACCGGTTAAAATTATATATAACTATTTTTTTTACTTGAAAAGTGTGTGTTACTGTGAACCACGGCTGCACGTGTTCGTCGAGCAATTTGTGGTTGGAATCGACGGTTCGATAAAAATATGCTCCTTTCTGCCTAAAACAACCCTGCACATTTACCTTTCGATATGATTTATCTAATGAAGTATGATTGGTCATGCAATCGTAACTGCACTATAGCTGAATTCAGTTCCACGGGTTTGAATTTTCAACTCGGTTGAGTGAGGCTTCACTGATTTGTCAGCTGCAATCAATATGTGGGGAAGAAATTTTGGTTGTGTTTTTATGTCGGAATATTGCAGCGCTGCACTGCTTCTGACAGTTCATAGGTATGAAATTTATGTGGCATGGGCCAGTATGAGCTGGTTCAAAACTTCAAATTTGTTGAATGGAATTGTTAAAACCTTGGACCGAGTTTTGATTAAATTTGTTACTAGTGTACATTTCCTAGTTTTCTTATCTTGTTTTTAGAGCGCCTACAATATACTCGAATCTTGGCCTCTAAGATAAGAGAGTACCTTATAGGCTGCCTCTAAATACTGCAGACAATAGCTTCCAAGCAATTTTGAGCAATAAAAAATTTTGCAAGGCACACCTGCCATGAGAGGCTAATAGGAAAGGGAATGGGGGCGAGGGAGAATATAATTTTTTTATTATAGTTGTGGGTTTCGATCTTAAAGACAGTAGTAGTTTCTCTATACATTACATAAAATTATGCTAAACTAAGAGACTATACTGTCTATAAATATTGTGGATGCCCTTAAGTACCTGTTGGGTAGTTAGACTCTTAAATCAGAATACTTGTCAAAGTGGAACATGCATTGGACTTTTGGTGTGATTTTCTTTTTCTGAAAGTTGGCTCTTAAATGGATTAGGTGGTTAAGGAGTTAGCAGGTAGAATGCGAAAGTGATGGACTTGACCTTGCGGCTTGGCCCCCACAATTCAACTATATAGTTTATGTTTTCATATGAAAAATGAGATAATGACATTAGAGAATAAGTATTTTTTAGAACCACCATTAGAGAATAAGTTGCTGATTAGTATCGTCTCAGGAAACAAGGACAAAAAAACCATTAGAGAATAAGTTGCTGATTAGTATCGTCTCAAGAAACAAAGACAAAAAAAAACGTTTTGAGTTGTTTGATGGTTACTCCATTTTGCAGGCTATAGATGAGCTCGTACAATTGCGCAATGAAAATTTTGTTCTGAAAGCATTTTTAGGGCCAATTGCGAATTTTTTTGGGCTGGGCTGGGCCTACTGCTGAGGTATTTTCTTTCTCTTGACAAACTCGTGTTATGCAATTTATTCATCCACGACTAACCCATTTGCAGTTTATTTTCCATAATGGTCGTTAAATTGCGTCATCAGATGATGCAGTCCAGTCCTATATAGTCTTCAGATTTTTTTTTGCATCAGTTGCTTTCAGGTGGAGCTTGTACAATACAAGGAGGAAAATGGGTACCTACACACACAATAAAACTAAACTAAAAAGAAACCACAAGATAGCCTCTAGAAAATTCTCCTGATTAGTGAGGCCTCAACTGAGCAAGCATGAATTCTAGAACTATAGTTCTATACATATGGTTGTCAACAAATAGAATGACACAAACGCTTAAACCTGTGAACTAAATGGCTGGTTAATCATATCAGTTACTAGTCTGCATATGTGTGTGCGTGTGTGCGGGTGGGTGGGTGTGGTGCAGCATTACAATACAGGTTTGCAGAAGGAAAGAAGAAAAAGAAAGGAGGCGTTAAGCTATACTGCAATACTGCACCACCTGAATCTCGTTAACTCTCCTTCCCAGTGTACATCGTGAAGGAGAGTGAGCGGTTTCTTCGAACCATTACGCAGAGAGAACCTTCACAAGACGGCAATAAGGTTTCTGGGCAGCGCGACTGCTTAATTTCCTCCTCAGTGTCGACTGCCTCCAAGACTGCCCGTTTCTGCACTACTTCCATTTTCTTCTTGTGTATTTTCTAAAATACAATGAGTTGCATGCTGTTATTTCTATTAATTTCATCGTTAATCTTTTATTGTATTTACCTTCTAGTAAAATTTGAAATTAAAATATTATCCATATTTTCAACACAAGCTTGTTCATGTTTGAAATTCTCAAGTGGCAGGTATACATTTTAAACAAAACCACCATTTCATCAGATTGTTCGTCCCTAACCACCTACTCAATCATGCGCTCAAAATCAATGGTTACTTGATCACAAAACTCTCAAATCTGTAAGGCCTATTCATTTCTTTTCCCTTCCTCCAGATTTACCATCTAAAAGCTTCCTGAACTTGTGACTCTACAAACAATAAAAGAAAAGCAAAAAAGAATAGGGAGATGCTAGCGCCCAGACGTTCGATCCGGCGCTAGCTTTGTACTGTCGCTTGCAATATTTCTTGCCCATGAATGCATCATTTCTCAGCCATATTTGCAATAAAAATATTTAATAAAAAATCTCAATGTTGCACTAGTTGTTGTTGATTATTGCATACATAAAATTAAAATGTTGCAGTAACAAACAACAAACAAATTAATCATCGTCGATGTTGTAGACGTCGAAGGCGGCGCGCAGCTCGGCCTTGAGCTCTCGTTGGCGCTGGGAGGAGCAAAAGGCGCGGGAGACGACGGCGTGGTCAACAGGGTTGGCGTTGGGGAGCATCCGGAGGACGCGCGAGCGAGTCGGGGTGGCCAGTGGGGAGGAGAGTCTAGGAGGCAAGGAGGACATTAGCAACGACGAGGAGCTCGTCGGTGCCGGGAGGAGCGGGTCCGCCTCCACCGCACGCTCAGCGAAGTGCTTGCAGCCGACGAGGTGCGGCGCAACGGTGGCCAAGACCTGAGGCGAGCTAGTGGCTCGTCGGCATAGAGGAGTAGCAGCAATGAGCAGCCGGTGGCACGGGTTGAGACCGAGCTGGCACCGGTGGTGGTCGGCAGTGGAGACAAGAAATGGAGAAAGAGAAGTGGAGGAATAGAAGAAAGAGAGGTGCTGGAGAGGGAGCAGTCGGCAGGATAAGGGAAGAAAAATAGGTGGCTGTAAAGGAGTCCGATTTTTATCTCGGACTTGGTATGTCTATACAGTAGCAATACTGAAAAGAATATCATGTTCCTAGCATTGTCTTCTTTCTCTTTCTCACAGTCCACAAACTAGAGTGTGGCCAGTGCCACGTCGCCTTTTTATCCTTTTGCACAAATGACCAAAGTTAATGGCGGTGATGTTGATGCAACGGGACAGAGAGGTAGCCACTCTTGCTTGCCAATTCTCTCTACAGACAAGAAAGGGGACTCCACAGGGCAAGAAAAGGCGTCTTTCCTTCTCACCACTGTTCTTTGGTGATGACTTGTTGCCCTCCCAATGGCTCCAGCTGAAGAAGATTTAAGATAATAAAGTAACATAAATGAGCATTGGTGATTTCAGTTAGGATAAAGAAAAGATTAAGGGGTTTTTTTTGGTGTGTGTGTGTGTGGGCTCTTCTAGGATCTTCCCAGAACTAATGTTATTGATCGATGAAGTTGTTTGATAGATGACTAGTATTACCCTTTTCAACAAGAACTTCTGTGGAGCAAAAATATATCACACTTTGATCTTGACCGTCTAATATATATCTTACTATCGAGGTTACTCTCTATGAATTTTCTCAAAAAAGAAAAAAAAAGGACACCTCTCTCTATGAATATTTTTTTTAAAAACAATACAACAACTTCTAATAACTCATATCTTTTAGACGTAATAATTCATAATTGGTGTGGCCTCGATTGACTGAAATGTTCCATAATTCCAATGATTAATTTGATTCGCTGTGGCCGGTGCAAGGATTTTTTTTTTTGCCTACGTGCCTCCTGTTGCTTTTTTTTTCTGCAAATATGGCTTCGGCTGGTTGCTTTTTTTTGTGAATTTGGTCCCCTCCCGAGCACGGATGCACCTGTGAGCGACGTGTGGACATCCAATAGAAGCGGAGCGCGGATTGCTGACACAACGCGTGCACCGGAGAAATTTGGGATCAGCGAGCGTGGTTTCAGACTGATGAGATGTTGTTTGCCTTTCACTTTGGGATCCCACTTAGGAAAGCTTCGAATGGGCTTGGCTTTGGCTTTGGCTTTGTCTTTGTCTTGTACGTACGTACTATAGTAACTAATTTTTAAATTATGTATTTTTATGGTGGAGTCAACAGCAAAATTGTAGTAAAAAAATGTACTGATTTCAACCGTACCGGCCAAAATCGTATGCGACTATTTTCCTTTACGTATTGCTTCTCATGAACAGACAGAATCCAAAATTTTAAGCTATAAGTCATAGCAAAAAAGAACCCAACCATAATGAGGAAGGTACCAACAAGACTGAACTCTCTACTAGAAAGGATTGGCCTTCAACACTTCGACTCATGTCTGAAATCGCAGTCGGGCGTCGCAAAGGCAAGTTCGCGCCCGCGCTCGCTGAGCGCGGATTTATGTGGGCCCAGCAAGCCAACGCAAGGGTAGGGCCCACAATCCGTGCTCCGCTTCCGTAGGATGTCCACGCGTCGCTCGTGGATGCATTCACACTTGGGAGGGGTCAAATTCGAAAAAAACCACCTGTCAAAGGCATATTTGAAGAAAAAAAACGCAACAGTGCCACGTAGGCAAAAAAAAAATCCGGTGCGTGGTCCCACTCCTTTGCATATAGTACGAAGTGAACTTTTCCACTCCTTTGCATATAGTACGAAGTGAACTTTTGCAACTTGGCGTCAGAAACTAATTAAGCCACGCAAGAGTTCGTTTTCTTGCAGAAAGGAGTGAGAAAGGAAAGGAAACTGCAAGCACTATTACGCTTATTATATATTTTGATTATATTTTAGCTTTATCCGCAAAGCAAGCAATCTGGTGCCATTCAATTATGAACTTGAAGTGGATTAGCTCATGACTCATCCTGTGTGAGAACACTGATTGCATCAGGACTGCGTCAGTGCGTGTTTTTGTTGTGAAAGATTGAGACAAGTGTATGCAAAAGAACTGATGATTCTCATATATCTCTGTACATTGTGTTACATATATATAGATGATGAAGGGGTGGAATAGAAGGTGTCTGTTCATTGGGAAGACATCTGTACATGAAGAAGCATCTGTACATTGGGCACCTGCTGCTTTTTGTTTGCAACACCCCCCCTTGACCAATGTATCTTTATATGATCATTTTGATTCATCATCTTGGAAAAACTCCTCCAAAACCCTGTAGGGAAAAATATGAGGAGAACCTATAAAGTAGATATGCCATGAAAAACTCCTTTAAAACCCAATGGGAAAAT
Source organism: Dendrocalamus latiflorus (assembly GCA_017311315.1). Taxonomy (NCBI): domain Eukaryota; kingdom Viridiplantae; phylum Streptophyta; class Magnoliopsida; order Poales; family Poaceae; genus Dendrocalamus; species Dendrocalamus latiflorus. Next base: position 33,243,969 of record CM029661.1, on the reverse strand, counting down.
TTAAGGAGAAAATTTGATATGGCATATATATGATTATATCTCCTTAAAAACCCCTGTGGGGAAAATAGAGATATAATATATTTATGATTACGTTGTCATATTGCCTCATTAAAAACCTTAATGAGAAACCTTAGAGGAAAAACTCATAAAGGGAAAAGAGTACAATATTTATATTGAACGGGTTAAATCTTAGGAGATTTCTCCCCCTGATATCTGCAAATCACGTAGTCTTCGCATACCAATTCCATGAACACATTTTTGGAATGTGGAAGTTGGTAATGACTTGGTGAATAAGTCCGCGAGATTATCACAAGACTTAGTTTGCAGAATATTTATTTCCCCACTCTCTTGCAATTCATGTGGGTAAAATAATTTAGGTGCAATATGTTTTGTGATATTGCTCTTTATGTAACCCGTTTGCATTTGAACAACGCAAGCAGCATTATCTTCGTAGATAATGGTAGGTGATGCGATAGCACCTATACCACATGATTGTTGTATGTGGTTAATCATTCTGCGAAGCCTTACACATTCACGTGATGCTTCATATAATGAAATTATTTCAGAATGATTAGTGGATGTAGCCACTAGAGTCTGTTTTGAAGACTTCCAAGAGATGGCTGTTCCACCATGTAAAAATACAAAGCCTGTTTGAGATCTGGCATTATAGGGATCTGATAAATAGCCAGTATCAGTATATCCTATTAAATCCATATTTTTATTCTTCTGGAAGAATAGACCGAGATCTTTAGTGCCATGAAGATATCTAAGGATATGCTTCACTCCTACCCAATGTCTTTTGGTTGGAGCGGCGCTATGTCTAGCAAGTAGATTTTGTTGTTCGTGGTTTTGGATGGATGCAATTGCAAGGTACATAAGCGCTCCGATGGCACTGAGATATGGAACCTCGGGTCCCAATACCGCTTCATTGTCATCTCGGGGTCTAAATGGATCTTTGTCCCTGTCGAGAGATCGAACAACCATGGGGGTTTTCGATGGATATGCTTTGTCCATATTGAATTTCTCCAATATTTTTGGACATAGGCTAATTGATGCACTATGATGCATGTATGAAGGTGCTCAAGTTGTATACCTAAGCTAAATTTGGTTTTACTAAAATCCTTCATTTCAAATTCCGTCATAAGATGATTACGTGCTTCATCTATATCTTGTGTGTTACCAATGATATTAAGATCATCAACATACACAGATATAATGCAAAATCCTGTTGAGGATCTTTTAACGAACACGCATGGGCAATCATCATTGTTGGAGTATCCCTTTTTGATTAGGAACTCACTTAGTCGGTTGTACCAAATTCTACCCGACTGTTTCAAGCCGTATAAAGACTTGTTTAATTTTACACAATACATATTGCGATTTGCGTTCGGATTCGGAATTGAAATTCCATCGGGAACTTTCATGTATATGTCCGAATCAAGTGACCCATAAAGATATGCAGTCACTACATTCATCAACTGAAAAGATAGATGATTTTTAACTGCCAATGAGATTAAGTATCGGAATGTTATTCCACTCATTACTGGAGAATAAATTTCATTGAAATCAATGTCGGGTCTCTACGTGAACCCTTGTGCTACAAGCCTTGCTTTGTATCTCACCACCTCATTGTTTTCATTCCGTTTGCGAACGAAAACCCATTTGAAACCGACAGGGAATACATTGGGAGGTGTATGTATCACATTGGTGAATACATTTCTTTTCTTGAGCGAAGCTAACTCCTCTTGAATTGCATCCTTCCATTGAGTCCAGTCCGAGCGCTGTTTGCACTCTGCCATGGTCTTGGGATCTGGATCATTTTGAAGGTTGTTTGCAATTGTTGTGGAGAAATAAATGTCGACAATTGTAGTCTTACGATCGTATGATTCTCCAGAATCAGTATAGTTTGTGGAAATTTCTTGGACCACTGATGACTCAATGTTATTTCCCAAAACATTTGAGTCGGGGTATTCCGATGTCCCAGGATCAGATATTGAGTGCACTGTTGATCTGGGTACAAGGATCCTTTGGTGTCTATCAACTTGAGGTTGATCTGCATTTACATTCTTTTGTTTCCTTTGTCGCTTGTTAGAAGCTGTATCTGCCGTTTGTACCGTACTTCTCCCCCTCTTATTTTGAACTGGGAGTTGAGTGGTATTTTGCGGTACCTCCACTCTTTCAGGTACATTTCTGGCAGGATTATAGGATTTTGTGACACCCTTATAATCAGTAAATGCATCTGGCAGGTTATTTGCAATGTTTTGCAAATGAATGAGTTTCTGAACTTGAAGTTCAGTCTCTCTGGTACGTGGGTCTGAGGTAGGAATGCGTTGAACATTCCAATTAATTTCCTGGCATTCAGTTTGGTACTTGTTGTCTCCCCCTAATGCCGGGAAATGTTCCTCATTGAATATGCAATCAGCGTACCGGGCCGTAAACAGGTCCCTTGTTAGGGGCTCGAGGTATTTTATGATTGACGGAGATTTATACCCAACATAGATCCCAAGTTTCCTGTGAGGTCCCATTGAGGTACGCTGCGGTGGTGAGATCGGTACGTATGTAGCGCAACCGAACTTTCGCAGATGGGAAATATCTGATGGATTTCCACGTAGTAATTGTAGCGGGGAAGTGCTATGATAAGCAGTTGGACGCAATTGGATTAAGTCAGCAGCGTGTAAAACTGCATGACCCCAACATAATGTTGGTAAGTTGCAATTCTGTAGTAATGGTCTTGCAATGAGCTTGATTCTCTTGATAAGAGATTCTGCTAAACCATTTTGTGTATGGACATATGGATCAGAGTGTTGAACTTGTATCCCAAGAGCCATACAATCGTCATTGAAGGCATGGTATGAAAATTCAGCAGCAATATCCATTCAAATTGATTGAATTCGATATTCAGGGTAATGTGCTCGTAATTGGATAATTTGACCAATTAACTAAGCAAATGCATGGTTTCGTGTGGATAAAAGACACGCGTGTGACCATCTAGTAGATGCGTCAATTAGAACCATGAAGTACCTGAACGGTCCACACAATGGTTGTATAGGACCACATATATCTCCTTGAATGTGTTCAAGGAATTTAAGTGGTTCAGCTCTGATTTTAAGATTAGAGGGTCTTAAAATCAATTTTCCGGTGGCACAGGAAGTGCACACAAAATCTGAGGATTCCGGAAATTTTTGTCTTGAGATATGTATGACCAATTGAATTGCTAATAATTTTCCTCATCATTCCAATGCCTGGGTGGCCAAGGCGATCATGCCATATTTGGAATGTGTTAATATTTTGGAAAATTACTTTGTACGCAATATGTTGAACGGATTTGATGTATGTATAGTACAATCCGGAGGGTAAAGATGGAATTTTTTTTATATTGCGTTTGTGTTTACCTTTAAAGTTCTTTGAGTGATTGAGTGAACCACTGAACTTGTTGTTATTTTGATTAGCATGAACTTCAGGAAGTGGAGCAGCCCCAATGGGACGTTGCTGATTATCCTTTAAAATAAGTTCATCATGCTTTTCTGCCTGAAGCATAGTATGCATAAGATCAAAATAAGTTTGGTAATTTGCAGCACGCCATTGCTGCTGTAGGACCCTGTCAGATGGGAGCATAGTCGAGAGAGTTTTCTCTATTTTATCCGCATCTGTTGGTTCCTTTTCACAAAAACACAATTTAGAGCAAATAGCGTGAAGGGCATGGTTGTAGTCTCCACCAGTTTTAAAGTTTTGGAGTCTAAGATGTGCCCATTCATGATTAGCCTCAGGTAAGATAACAGTTTTTTTGCTGCTCATATCTATTTTTGAGGGCTAACCATAGTATAAGTGGATTTTCTTTATACAGATATTCCGCGTTTAAATCTGGATGTATGTGATTCCGTATTATGCTTAAAATGGAATATGTCACAATCTCCGGCGAAATTTGATCATTTGGAGGATCAAATATCACCCTTTGCAACCCACGTGTGGTGAGGTTGATTTTTAAGTCCATAGCCCATGTAGGGTAATTGGAACCATCGAGAGCGAGGGGCTCAAAATCTTTGGTAGCCATTTAAAACCTACATGAAAAGTACACCATATATGATTAATTTACATGAGGTAAATTAATGTGTATGGTAATATTGTAAGAAAATGCAAAATATGTGGAAAACAATATGAGTATTGTAATCCAAATGAATATATACCTAAAATTAAATATAACATGAGGTTATATTTATAATACCGTTTAATCACAATATTGGTGGTGAACACCAATTTATTGTATGGCATAGCGCATATAAATTGTGATTTTATGGTATTTATTGTAGGTATGCATTCATAAATTTTGCGGAGGTGGTTCCACTCATTGACAGCCTCCGGTAGGATGACTGTTTTCTGCTGTTCATACCGTGTTTGAAGAGCAAGCCACAGAGCGCGTGGGTCTTCTTCCATCAGATACTCAGCCTTGAGATCAGGATGGATGTGGTTCCGTATAATAAATAAGGTATTGTACTTGAGAGTCTCAGCCAAAGGAGCTACACCCTCTTGGGGAGCTGCAATTGCCTGGTACATTCCGCGCAACGATAGACTCATTTTGAGATCCATCGCCCATGTGGGGAAGTTGTGGCCGTCAAGAGCGAGGGCCTCAAACTCTTTAGTAGCCATTGTGCTTACATATGTAGGGCCACAGATTTGTTAAAATCTTTGGCAATGTTAAATAAGCAATGCGAAATGCAAGTAATCAAGGTAAACTTGAAATACATAAAGGGACATTCTCCTATTGTGGAACAACATAGTTAATCATCAATGATATTAACATTATTTAATTTATTTTTCAACATTGAGTACGCACTTTGAGGATGATAATCCCACAGTAGTACTTTGATACTACCTTGTGTATGGCCAATGTGAAAAAGAACCATGGTAATCACTTAGGTGTAGACCTTGTATAATTTATAATTAAATTGGGTACGCACGTTGAGGATGAAATCCCACAGTAGTACCATGGTACTACCTTGTGTATGACCAATTTGAAAATAAATAAAGGTAGTCACCCAAAAGTGTAGACCAAAATGTTTCAAAACTTGATATTGGGTACGCACGTTGAGGAATAAATCCCGCAGTAGTACTGTGGTACTATCTTGTGTATGGCCAATATCAAAATTAAGAAACTTTGTGTTATTCCAAAATAAGAGAAAATCAACCTAAGGCATTTGCATAAAAAAATATTAAATGCTTGTATGGTAAGCTAGTAAACGAAATATTAAAATTGCATAAGACAGATTGCAATAATTTATGTATAATACATTGCATGGAAACACATATATTTGCAAGTATATACAATAGAAATTTATTTACCATAAAAATGCTGCATTATCTATGAACTAGAGGGGGAAATTGCAAATTTCCCAAAACTTGGGCTGAAGCCCATTCGGCCATTCGGCCCATGAGGGGAGGTGGGATTGTTATTGGGCTAAAAGCCCATTTTGGGCAGCAGGTATAAAAGGAATGGGGGAGGAAACTAGGGTTTCCCCCAACACCCAAACCAGCCGCCGCCATGCCCATGGGGCCGCCGCCGCCACGCCGTCGGGCTCTACCGCCGCCGGCCGTCGTGCGCCGCCGCCACCGGCCACCTTGGGTACGGCCGGGCCGGGCGCCGCCTCCGGTCGCCTCGGGTGCCGCCACGGTCGCCGGCCTTAGGCGCCTCCACCGCCGGCCGTCGGATCCGGCCGCGCCGGGGCCTCCAGTGCCGCTGCCGGCCCATGGGGGCGTTGCCGCCGCCCACGGGTGCCGCTGCGTGCGCCGTCGCATCGGGCCGGGAGCCGCCCCGCCGTGTCGCGCGCCGGCCGCCCCGGCCCGCCTCCTTCGGCCGGGATGGGTCGCGCCGCCGCGGGTGCTGCCGCCGCGCCGTCGCGGGCGCAGGCCGCGCCGGCCGTGTGCTCAGGCGCCGCCAGGTCGGGCTTCGCCGCGCCGGGCCATGCGCCGGTCGGCCTCGGGCTCGGGCACTGCCGCCGCCGGCCTGCCCCTTGGGGCGCCGCCACCGCCGGCAAGTCGCCGCCGCTGGTCGGGAGCCACCGACCGTAGGCCGCTTCGGGCGCCACCTCCTTCGGCCGGATCGGGCCGCTCCACCGCGCGCGCCATGACGGGCTGCGCCGTCGGAGTGTGCCACCGCGCCGGGCTTGGGCTGCGCCGCGCCGGCCATCCGCGGGCATCTCCGGCTCGGGCGCCTTGCGCCGGCCATCCTCGGGAGATTCGGCTCGGGCGCTGTGCGCCGGCCACGCTGCGCCGTCGGGAAATGCCGCCGCCACGTCGGGCCGGGCCGACCGTGCGCCGGCCGGCCTGCGTATGTGTGGGTGCAAGCGGCGGAGCGGCGGCCAGTGCGCATGCAGGCGCAGAAGGTGAGGCTACGGCGGATGCGGGGACAGAGATTCACATTGACCGAACAGAGAGTCACATTTTTCGTGCCATTTACCTTTGTTCTCGTCTCTGTTTGCGTTTTTGTTGCTCGATGTGGAGAGAAACGTGACTGATAACGTGTTGTGAAAGATTGAGACAAGTGTATGCAAAAGAACTGATGATTCTCATATATCTCTGTACATTGTGTTACATATATATAGATGATGAAGGGGTGGAATAGAAGGTGTCTGTTCATTGGGAAGACATCTGTACATGAAGAAGCATCTGTACATTGGGCACCTGCTGCTTTTTGTTTGCAACAGTTTTGTTAGTTTCTTTCTATAAGGTTGGTCCATAAGAGACAAGTGGATTTGCTGGCCCTGTTTTTTTTGATTTGTTGTATCTTATAGTTTTTAGCTGTTTATAAGAAAGATTACGGAGTAACAGAAACTCGTATACGATTTTGGCTGATATAAATAAAATTACTATAGTGTATATTACAATCAACTTGTAGACTCTACATTAAAAAAGACATTCTGTTTAAAAGCTAGTTACTGTAGAAAAACTAAAAAGTAACTTTTAAAAGCTGGAAAGAACAGACCCATTGTTACATGTTAGGTTAGCATCAAAAGCCCAGGTTTGTGTTTCTACTTTGAGGCTAGTAATATCTACTTTCGGTATAAAATACCTGACTACCTGTGGAGTTGTTGTAAAGTTGTAAGAATATATGTACAATTGAATTAAAAGAAAATTAACTCGATATCACCACAAAAATTGTACAAATTACAAAAGTAAGATTAAGTATCTGAGTGATCCGTGCAAATTACATGCCAAACATATCTGCACATAACTAAAAATTTCTCCTTTCTTGTGCCAACCAATATGAGAATTTTTTACTTTATCCAAACAACCCGTAGAGACAACCTAATTATTGACCAAGTTCTTTTTAGCTTGTGAGTTATAGCTTTTCTTGAACAAATAAACGTGACAACTTCTGTGTCGCCGTTTTGAGGCGGCTTATCGAGACAGTTTTTCTAAAACGGTTTATCTATATTCGGTTCGTTCACTCAAGCGCTCGTGCTAGACCTAAAAATTATAAGCCACAATCGAAAAGAACCCATCCATATTGCCGTTCTTGGTTCTTCAGTCCCTTTTCTACATGTTCTGTTGGATAGCAGTATGCTTTGCCAGGCAAAATTTGATCGTAATTTTATTCTAATGCCATGCTAAAGAAAAATTAAACATAACTATTTTATGATGTGTTGAAAAAAGCTATTTCTATAGGAAAAACTAAACATAGTATTGTTTTTACCAATTAAACGTGGTATTTTGTTTGCATGCAAAACATCAAGCAAAAGTGTATGGCAATTAGTCTCATCAAACCAATCGAAAGAAAGGCTTACTCCATGATGCCCTCATACCACAATTTTTTCCTAGCCTAGCCTCAAACTTGTTTGCATGTTGGAGAAAAAAGATATAACGTATGATTTAGATCTTTTTATGTGGATAATAGTGTTATATTCATTCTAGAACTTTAGCAGTATATGATTAGATTGTGTTATTATAACTTGGATCCAACTAAAAACTCCAAGTCATGTCTGATTGATCTGCGCAATTATAATTTGAACCACTAAATCAACGGTGTAGATTTTTCTCCCTTTCACCATTTATGTACTAATTTTTAGTCCTTACAAGCGGATGTGGTGGTTTCTTTTGATTTTGCTTTAATCAAATAATAATAGATAGATAAGTGGGCTCTGAAGTCCCCCTTCCATGTTAATCTTCAAATCGAGCGATCAAACCTGTCACTTCAAATCGTGTTTCAGAAAAGTAAGTTTGAAAGAAAACAGTGAAGAGGGGCGAAGAAAGGATAAGAAAGCAGCCATGCCTTCTCGAAGAGGAGTACCGCTGTATGTACAGAACAATGACAAGTTTCTCTCTCTCTCTCTCTCTCTCTCTTGATTTATTGTTCGTTTGGGATAAATCTCGAAGGAAATAGGTAGTAGCAATAATAACTCCATTGACCGAAACGTATCTCTTGCTAATAACGACGCCGTCCTTCACTTTGACTTTGTTTGTAAGCTGTGAGCCACTCAACTCGAGTGTGAAGGAGAGCCGAGCACAGCTCGGGTGACGGTCCTATACAAGTGATGCTACGGCGAGGTACACTTTGAAAAGGTGTTGTAGGGGTGCCTCAATTTTCTGTGACTGGTCTTGTAACTGGTTTAATATATATGGTCTATTTGTTTCAGATTCTAGATAAGTTAGCTACTTCTAGTAGCCAAAAGCTCTCCCAAACAGTCCAGCTTTTGGGTCAGCTACTGAGAATCTAAAAATCTGAAAAGGTATAATTGTACTGGGACTGAGTAGCTGCAATGGCCGAGCTTCTCACAGATTCTGCGGGCTAATGCCACTTAAAGTTGAAGTTATTTACCTGCAAATGCCACTGGATAAAACTCCCCCCGCCCCCCACGCGCCACCCCCGCGCCCCCTTCCCAATCCCCCCGCCCCGTCGCCCCCTCCCCCGCCTCCGCCCCTCGCCGCCCCGTCGCCCCTCCCCAGATCCCCCGCGCCTCCTCCCCCGATCCGCCCCGACGCATCCCTCCGCCCCCGCCGCCCGGCAAGCGGCTGGACCAATCGCTTTCGTCGCCGTCCCCGTCGCCTTCGCCGACGGCTGCTGCTGCCGCGGCGCCGGTGCTGGTGCTCTCGAACTCCGACAAGCGCATGGACCAGGCGAGGCGAAAGAAGTACGTTAAGCAGGTGACCGGCAGGCACAACGACATGGAGCTCCACCTCGCCGCGTAGCGCGGGGACCTCAACGCTATGCGCCATATCATCGTCGAGATCGACGCGCAGATGACGGGCATCGGGGAGGAGTTCGACAGCGAGGTCGCGGAGATCCGCGCCGCCGTGGTCAACGAGCCCAATGAGGTGGAGGAGACTACACTGCTCATCGCCGCCGGGAGGGGGTTCCTTGACATTGTCGTCGAGTTGCTCAAGCACTCCGACAAGGAGAGCCTCGCGAGGAAGAACAAGTCCGGATTCGATGCTCTGCATGTCGCGGTGAAGGAAGGCCACCGAGGTGAGCACTGCACAGATACTTCAAAACTTCCATAGCATAGACCACTTCTAGAGCCTTAAGAGTTTGCATGAAGAAATGTTTTCATGATAGCTTGATTCCTAGTTGAATGATCACTAAGGTTGTTAAATCTTTAATCCCAGTATCTTTAATTCCCCATAGATCCTATGTTGTTACTTTTGCAGTGGTGAAATTGACCTGTTCCATAGAGCATACCAACTGTAGTGTCATTAACTACACTCAACGCAAGCTAATGAACAAGCATTCCTTTGTCTTGCTTTTACAATTTTACTGTATTCTTGTGTTACAGAGAAAGATGGACTACTGACATTTGGCGTGCTAAAGATGAAGTGGCGAATTCTATTGCATATGCCAAGCTATAAGGTTGAGAGGCAAAAGATCATCATTGCTTGTATGACGCTTCATAATTTCATTCGAGACAGTGCTTTGAGTGACCATCTCTTTGAGAGGTGTGATGATGATGAAGAGTACATGCCACATGTTGATTCAAACACAGGAGGTGGTTACATTGGCATGGCACAAGATGATGGTGATATGTGTGCCTTTCGTGATTCCATAGCTAACGGCTTGATGGCTTCAAGAATATAGATAGTACCATAGAAGTTCCTTTTGATGGTGATATACGCGCCTTATATGCCAATGAACACCTTTTGTACGTTCCTTTTGTATGGAGACATGGTAGTTATCCATAATTTTAATATTAGTTTTTCAATGTTTGAACTAAGTACTACAAATTTACAGCATGGATATCTCTTCTACCAATACATAATCAGGACATCAACTCACTTAAGGGCATTTCAGTCAATACATTTATCAGGATACCAGTTGCACAGCTAGAATCTAGGATGCCAAACATGCTAGCTACTCAGATTAGCCAGCTACTCAGAATCTCCAGCTCCCCCAAACAGGCCCATAATAGGTCTAATAGTGTAGAGTAATGTACTAATATACTCTTATATTTTATAATTATTAAGGAGTAAGATGGAAATTTGCTATCTTATCCATATAAACCAAAAAAAAGGTATGAGAAGGAGGATCCACTCATTTCATACATAAGCATTTTCTTCTATTATTAGTTCTCTCTATCTAGTTCTCTTTTTTACTATTTGGTCCTAAGTCACAACAGGAGACATGTAAATAAAGTGTACAAAAAACATTAGAAAAAAAATGTACATCACGTTGACAGTAGCAACACGGGCATGAACGTTATTGCGTCTTGCGTTGACGGTAGTAACCACTCGTCATGTACAATCAACTGAATTTTCTGTAAATTTAGCTAACTAATAAAAGTACATTCACGGAAGATGTACGGAGAATGAAAAGCAAAGAGTACCGTTCACGCAGTTTTTTTAACGGTACAAGCAGACTCTCACACTCCACTCACATTTGTCAAATAGGTGTAGTAGCATGTACGATTAACTTAACAGCTACCTTTTCATAACAAAATACTGTACTAAATACTGAAATTACCAAACACATCTTAGTTTCTCTTAAAATTGTAAAAAAAACCTGTAGCATTCGTAGACTATGGTTTTCCATGCCTAGTGCTTCGAAGACGGTGGTGATTATTTGGGCTTTTTTGGTGGTTTATAGCTAAGAAGCACTGTAACTAGTTGAAAAAACATTGTAGCTGACAGGGGGTTATTTAGCATAATTAAATTTAAAAAAAATTAAAAATATGTTAGCCCATTACGTATAATATAAATAAATACGGGGAAAAAAGAACTGGCAAAACAGCTCAAAAAAAGCCAAAAGTTCAGAAAAAGATGAAATTTATGAAAAATAAAAAATAAATCGAAAGCTAAAAGCTAAAGCCAAAACGATCACAGCGTTACAAAAAGCTACAGCATCCAAACTGGCCCTTAAACTGTTCTTCACCGCGTAATATCATCCACTCATCCTCTATCGTTAGTGTCACTGACATTCTCTAGACAAGACTGGATTTTTATCACTTTGCAGGAAAGCAAGGCTGCCGAATTGGATAGCGCTTGGTAACAAGATTCCATCTTACTGCTACTTGCCGTGTGAATACGTGGAGTGAGACACTGAGATTCAGCTGATGACGTGCAAGAAACAGTCACTCATTCCTGCAAGCTAATCTTTCCTGCAGGCTAATCTTCAATAGCATGTGATTGTCAGTTTTTTAATTTTTGTTTGGGGTCCAAAAGTTTAAAAAAAACTGCCTTTTGTTCCCAGCCGTAAATGCATGTTTGGTTAAAAAAACAGAAAAAAAACGAAGGAGTGAAAGCCGATGATGCATTTATTAGCTTTTTTTAAGTGATTAAATTTAAAAAAATAAAAAAGTTATATCATCATGGATAAGAAAAAATAATAAAAAAATATTAAAAATCTAAGAAAACAAAATTAAGAAGATAGAAACTACAGTCGTTGAGAACGGATCCTAAAACAAGGCACATTTTTCTGATCTGTACTGCCCAAAAGCAACATCTACGGATCTGCCACAAGTTTAACAGAAAGCATCAGATTAACGACACCTCTCACAGTGGATGCACGCCTGAAAAGCTGTGACTTATGACTGAAATATCACTATAGTTGAAGGTGATTTATTTGGCGTAATTAAATTAAAAAAATTAAAAAATAGGAAAAAATATACTAGTTCATCATGGACAACACAAACGAATACGGGAAAAAAAAGAACCGGAAAAAAGCTCAAAAAAGCCAAAAGTTCAGAAAAGACAAAATTTATGCATAGTAAAAAATAAACCAGAAACTGAAACCGAAACGAGCGGAGAGCGCATATATATACACCGCCTGACCAGCCTCACCTATGCAAAACCACTTCTCCAATCCAAGGGCCTGTTTGGCTACGGCTTATGACTTTTGGCTGAAAATTTTGAATTTTGGTCGTTTACGGTACATATTACGGAGAGAGATATTTTCTTGCGATTTTGGCTGGTAGGCTTTTAACGTGTACATCGTTTAACTTGTAGACTCCGTCTTGATAAAAAACTTCGTTTGAAAGTTAGGTATTGTATCAAAAGACAAAATTTGCTAGTTTCGGAGGAAAAAAAATACTCCGTTTATAGTTAGGTACTGTAGCAAAAGACAAAAACTGTCAGTTTCGGTGGAAAAAAATAGACCCCAAATCAACACTTTTATAATTTTAATTTCCCTGTCCTCCTCCTTTAAATCAAAGATACATGACTCACCATGCGTATTATCATTTGTAATATAGTTTTGCTTCCTATGTATTATCTCTAAAACTTTTATTAATCCACTAAAACACATCTTTATTACCCCTCTAACCCAATGATCATCAGTTTCATCACATCTTGAGTAAGAGAGAGACTGAGAGAGGGTGCTCTGAAGAGGTCGTCGGCCAATCACACGGGCAGGAGACCGCCACGTGTGCGTGCGGAAGCCGGCTGCCACCAGCCGGTCACCCACCGGTCGCCGCCGGTCACCTCCACACAAACGCAAGCACGGATAAATACCACCTACCTCTCTCTTCCGTCTCTTCAGATCAAGAAACCGTGTCCAAGAAACCATCGAGATCGCCCTTTCCTCCCCTCGGATCGCGGAAAGGAGTCGGCTTCCGGAGGTTCGCGCGCTCTCCTCGTCGGGACGAATCGATCGGTGCGCGGATCGAGCGTTTTTTTCCCCCTTTTGGTTGGGAGATTTTTTTTTTCTGGTCGCCGGCCGGAGAGGCGGTGGTGCTGCTGTTGAGTTGTTGTTGGCTTCAAGGGGCGTGGAGATGGTGGCCGAGGCGGAGGTGATACATCAGCCCGTGCCGGTGTTGGAGGTGCAGTACCACCGGTGCGTCCCCAGGGGGGTCGAGGAGGTGGTCGGAATATCGGCCGCGGCGGCGGCCGCGCCGGAAGTCGGGGTGGAGGTCGAGGTTGCCGTCGAGGTGCCTCACATGGTGAGTTGTGCAGCTAAAGTATGTACCCTTTTTTGTTCTAGTATCTTGGTATTCCAGTTGGGAGATAGTAAATTCGTAGGATGCCTGGGGCTTTTTGGAAGGATTAACTTGTAGTTTTAGGCGCTGTTGTTGTTGGATTTCTAATATTGTTTTGTGAGTACAAGATAGGTGCTTTCCTGTACTCTATAATCAGCTCTAATTATCATCATACTGCTGTTGAAGTTTGTACTACTGGATTGGGGAGTTTCTTTTTCTTTTTAGGAATTACAAGTATTATCTGCTTGTGGATGCAAAAGACTTTGACACACTTTCCTAGGAAAAGTAGCTCCTTTTTAGGGGGGTTCTAGCCCTAGGGTGGTGGTTGTAGGCCACAAGGGTGTTAAGGTGGGTGCTGAAATTATTGGATCCATTTGTATATAGTGGTAGTGGTTGTTGAGTTGAAATATGTGTGTGTGTGTGTTGCGGAAGTGCAATTTATCATATGAATTGTCTTAATGGTTCTTAATCTAGTTAAGAAAGTATTGGCCTGTTGCTGCAATTGAAATTTTGCAGCTCAAGTTCCATTAGATTGTTTTAGTGTAGAGTGAAGTAGTGGGTAAATAATATGTAAGTGGCATGTTCGCAGCTATTTAGCTGTGTATGATCGTCAGGCTTGATACCTTTTTTTGGAACAGGAGTATTTTGGTCTAGGTGGAGGGTGCTAATTGTGTTAATTTGGCATATTAAAGAAAAAACCTATTGTTCATATTTGTTTTGTATTCGGAAAACAAGGCAGTAATAGCTTTGTGTTTGGTATAGGGATTGGAGAATGTTGATGGTGCACCGAGTGTATCTGTGGAGATGCTGCATTTTGTTTCCAATATTCGATCTGGTAGCTTTACTGATATTGGACCTAGGAGGTACATGGAAGATGAACACATCCGGATAGATGATCTTTCTGCTCATCTTGGCTCGCTGTTGGTGTGTCCGTTGCCTAGTGCCTTCTATGGGGTAGGTGGTTACTTTGTATATGCTTGCTCCATGTAATCGCACTGTCATATCCTCCGCAACAGTGCCCGAACTGATTGTCTTGTTTCTTCATTTTGAATTTTAGGTCTTTGATGGCCATGGAGGCCCGGATGCTGCAGCCTACATGAAAAGGCATGTGATGAAGTTCATGTTTGAGGATAGCGAGTTCCCACAAGCATCGCAAGTAGATGAAACATATCTTCAGTCTGTTGAGAACTCTGTCCGCAGAGCGTTCTTGCAGGCAGATCTTGCTCTGGCTGATGACTTAGATATCAGCCGCTCTTCTGGAACTACAGCACTCACCGCATTAGTCTTCGGGAGGTAAGATGTGCAGTACTAATAGCAGTTCCAGTCTGTAGAATTATACAGTCCTTGCTTCAGCATGCATGCTCACTTGAGGGCCTGACCTGCCGATGCAGGCAATTGTTGGTTGCAAATGCTGGGGATTGTCGTGCAGTCCTTTGCCGGAGAGGCGTAGCAATGGAGATGTCTCAAGATCACAGAGCAAACTATGTTGAGGAGTGTGAAAGGGTTGCTGCGTCGGGGGGATACATCGATGATGGCTACCTCAACGGAGTGCTCTCTGTGACACGGGCTTTAGGGGACTGGGACATGAAAACACCCGACGGCTCGACATCACCTCTCATTGCGGAGCCAGAGTTCAGGCAGACCACGCTCACCGAGGACGACGAGTTCCTTATCATGGGCTGCGACGGGATATGGGACGTGATGACCAGCCAGCACGCGGTGAGCATCGTTCGCCGGGGGCTCCGGCAGCACGACAACCCGGAGAGGTGCGCGAGGGAGCTTGTCATGGAGGCGAAGCAGCTCGAGACCGCCGACAACCTGACCGTGATCGTCGTCTGCTTTGTCTCGGAGCTCGGCTCGCCGCAGCGGGAGCAGACGGCGAGGCCGAGGAGCTGCAAGAGCCTGTCCACGGAGGCGCTCTGCAACCTGAGGAGCTGGCTGGAAACCGATCGCTAGGTTGAGCGCTGTGAAGCCTAGTGTTGGTTATTTCCCACACTGTAAATATGCTGACATTGGTCGAGGAATCATAAGTACTATCTCTAGTTTCCATTTGTTGAGGCTGCGGAGCAGGCAGATGAGCAGCAGCCGCCAGCAGTTTTGTAGGGGTACTCTCATTTAATTTTTCCCCATTTTTTTTGTTGTGTTACTGTTGTTGTTTACACCATTGCTGTTGTACATGTCTATTGAGTTCATGGATGGACCTGTTCTCGTTTGAGTATCATACTAGATGATCTCCATCCCGGTCTTTCATGCCAGCCACAGTTTCCCATTGTGGCATGTATGTACGTATCCAAGCAAAAGACATGATTCGGGAGGTTATAGTAGTTTTGCCGAGTACTATGGTTAGCTATTGAGCTTTTCAGGTAGTTAAACCTCATGGTGGTTGGATGTTGGAACTGGTTAATGTGGTCGCGAGGGGTTGGGTGTTAGGCTAAGTCAGTTTAGTCATTCTACTGACGGCAATTAGTACGGGTAATCCAGGCAACCAGACAGACGAGAGAATCATGGATCGTCCATTTCGATCTGGACGAGGAGCACATCAGGATATGGGTAAAAAATTTATGACTTCCCATGTGAAAAACGAGTAACCTAACAACGGTCTAATAATTATAGCGCCTAATATTTTTTGCTTCGGGTTATGGCTACGGTTTATAGTTTTTAAACTGTTTATGAGAGAGAATATAGAGTAATAGAAACTTACGTATGATTTTGACCGATATAAATAAAATCACTATAGTATGTACTGTAATCAATTTATAGGTCTTATCTTAAAAAGATAATTTATTTGAAAGCTAGTTATTGTAAAAATACTAAAAAAACAGTTTTTAAAAACGAAAAAGAAAAGGCACTAACCTTGAGCACCCAGTCTAACACATGCTCAATTCACACCAGCCGATAAGTTGGCCATGGTGGAATGGATGGGAGTGGCACTACCTAATCTATAGCCCCCTTTTGCAATAAAAGATGGCATCATCAAAAACATAAAAATCAATCAGCGAGCAGTAGTAATAGCAACTAGGTTCATTGTATTTACACCTCACTCAAGAGTCAGCTGCCAACTCCAGAAAAGGAGAGTAGCAGAACAGGCGCAGCCACTGCAGTTGACCATGGAAACGAGATATACACAATAATAATGTAGAGTACTACAGATGACGGAATACAGCGACGGCGCTGGTGGCGTTGAAGCCCCGGCCTGGAGCTGGGCAGGTGGCAGATGGTACTAGATATTTAGCACTGATCAGTCACGACTCACGAACTGGTTAGCTAGGTCAAATGAAACACGGCTGGACTAAGCTGCCAATCGGCACAAATAGTAATAGGTAACAGCCACAAACGCACGAGCGCATTGCCAATTCTGAAATGAGTTTGCAGTCCGAGATGATGGGTCCATGATGATACTACAAAGCATTGCTCTCATGGCAGGTATCTTTTGCTCTCCACGCTAAAGCTAACAGTGGCTGAAAATGACAGGGAACAATGCCCGCCCGCGCAGCTGCGCAAAAGGAATATTGCAAGCAACAGTAAGCGCGCGATATTTGTGATGTGTGGTCGAGAGAACCAGCCAGCGGAGGCGTCGCTGTGACAGTTATCTGGATCGACTGTCATGCTGCTGATGCTGATGGTACAAATTCTATTTACTCGGCTGTGTAAACATATATCCAGATCCTGTGCGGAACAGCGGATTGGGGCGCTCCTGAAGACCGACCGAGTCACAGAGCTTCTTGCGCGGGCTAACTTGGCGGGGGTGTCTGCATGGATCTTCCAAAAGGGAGAAAGAGGCCGACCATTGAGTCATACTCCTCTCTGCTAACCTGAGCTGAGTTCAGAACCTGCAGTGCGCAACAGAAAACAATCAGATGTCTTCTGAAGGTTGTACCGTAGTTGTCGATACCATACTAGAGGCCATACCGGTTTGATTCTTAAAATGGTACGTTTCAGTACCGGTCTATACCGATGTACCATTTCGGATTTAATATAATAATACGAGTATATATATTTATAAGCATATATTTATTTAATTATATGCACACCAAATATGTCGCGCCAGGTTGTTGGTCTAGGGATCACCCTGGATTGGTCGTTCTCACATAGGCTGATACCGCTGTGTCAGGGTGGGGCAAGGGTTCGGGGATTTCTCGATCTGCGTGAGAAGATCTTCTTCTTAATTGAAAGCCCGGGGGGCTTCTTCCCCCCGCAGGTCGAGTTTTTTAATATTATTTCAAATACATAATAGTACTATCCAATATAACATATAGTTCAATAAACATTATTATCAATTCCACTGGAACCGACCAGTATTGACCGGTATCAAGGCCGGTCTAGCTAGTATTGACCGGTATCAGGCCAGTATGGCCACTATTGGCTGGTATTTAGACCGGTATGGTATATGAGCCTATTTTGTACCTGTTTATATGATGGTACGCTACTTACTGACCGGTATGGAAATGGTATTAGCAATTTTGGGTTATACATCCTTATATTTGTACATCAGGAAGGTAGGGACATGCGTAGTCACCTTTTGCAGAAGCTTTGAATCTGACATCACTGGAGCAAGAGCAGGAAGCCGGTGAACGCATAGTGCATCGAGCAGCACCAGAACCATCACTTGCCATAGCCTTGATCTCAGAGAAGGCAGTGCATCAACAAATGACATTGTGTCGATCAAGTATCCCTAGTGGGAAAGAAAAAAAACTCACATTAGATGACAACTCACATTAGATGATCCAAAAGCATCATATCATCACAGACATGTAGCTCTATATGTGAGGACCCAGATTATTATCACACTAGCATCAAGCTAACCTACAAATTTTTAGTGCGTACTAGTTTTTTTATACTGACTAAAGCTATTAGTTGCTTGATACATGTTAGCCAGGAAGTGTCTTTAACTAGATGTCAGAACACAATGCAGTGGAGAATCTCCTCACAGTAAGGTTCCAGGCATAACAGATAAATGTACTGTAAATAAACACTACCAATAAAGACAGACCCAGGTGCAACTAGTGTCATATATGGGGCATAGAAGTGATAAAACAACACACGCATTCAAACCTTTTTACCGGTGAATATAAAGAAACATGGGATCCCCAACACTATCAGATGGAAGTTTTCAAATGTTATGACTTTTTTGCTTCTCAATAAAAGTTGTGATCTGTTCAACTAGTAATGCTAAAAACATTTGATATGCAATATGTCTAGCTAGATAAAGATAACTTTAGACTAACCGAACATCCAGCAATTAACTGTTCATACCAGAGTAATCTCCAACTTGGAGACTGGGATTTGCATCCTCAAGTTTGATACAAGTACTGGCAGTGCATTACAAACACAACTATCTAAAGCTCTTCTAATTTCAGACGATTGGCCATCTCTCAAAACTATCTTCTGGGGATATTCTCTCCCATTGGCAATCAACAATTCTTCCACAGAACTTTCATCAAGCCCATACACATAGGCCAAAGATGACCGGGATATCCATCCAAATAGTGCAGCCCACATTGATGCAAAAGCGGACAGCTGAAAAGAAATGTATGTCATGCTAAATTGAATTAAAAGAAGCAAAACTGTTACTTTTTTCTCAAGGATACTTACAGTTAAACTGAAACCTTCTGGCGGCGTGTCATGCCAAGAATCATCGACTTCGAATATGTCTGTGTCTAGAAGGACAGTCTTCTTTGGCCACTTCACAACATCACTTTCTATTTCAAATACGTCCTTTTCCATAGTATCTTGGTCATTGTCATTGCCATTCTCGAACTGTTTCTGGTGAAGCATGTCAGGCAATATGATGATTCCTGACTTTGAAACTGTGTTCAGAAAGGTATAAGTCAGTAACTATCAATAACAAAAAGAGTATTCTGTGCCTCAAAAGCATCACAATGTTAAGGAATATATATTCACCTGCATCTTCTACTTCCAATGTGCCTGAAGAAATAGCTTCTGCTGCCTCGGTAAGGGCAGCTGCACAAGCCTCTGCAGATGCACGCCTTAGTGAACTATCAATGTCTCCCTCAGATTGTTTTTTACCACTTGAATGGCTTTCAGATTGTTTTTTACCACTTGAATGGCTTTCACATGCTTTACTTGTTTCTAAAACACTTCCATTCTCATCCACCCATGTCACATACTGACTTCTATTCTTGGATCCGGCAGCCTTCAATGAAGATTTTAATGCATGTCTAACCTTTTCGTCACTTGTCTCATCTTTT
Source organism: Dendrocalamus latiflorus (assembly GCA_017311315.1). NCBI lineage: Eukaryota > Viridiplantae > Streptophyta > Magnoliopsida > Poales > Poaceae > Dendrocalamus > Dendrocalamus latiflorus. Next base: position 33,224,366 of record CM029661.1, on the reverse strand, counting down.
CCAATGTTCACTGCTTTACTGAATTCTTCGTGTAGCTGTTCAGTGTAAGCTTGTGTTGAATCTCTTGAAGAATATTGAGATGACGAGGGATGTTTATCCGCTAGTAAGGAACTTGAGAAGTTATATTGACCCACAGTCCCTTGATCCGTCATTGCCGAAGCATGATCCCCAATAATGATTGTACTCATAAAGTCCACTTTATGCTCATCACTTCCAGCAGGTCTTTTTGTAGGCTTACTCTTGCATGCCCTTGATGAGGCTTTAGTTGGTTTCTTTTTCTTCCTGTCCTTTTTCTCTTCCAGAACTACATCCTCTAGCTGCTTCGCAATGGAATCTGATATGCAAGACGACAACATATCATTATCTTCATCCTGCTTGAGCACCTTCAATGGGGTTTTAGTTGCTTCCTTTTTCTTTGTTTTTGTATTCTCACTAAGAACCATGTCGTCTAACTTTTTAGCTATTACTTCTGAGCTCACTTGTGTTTCAACTGAAGAAGATGAAATTACCATGCCATCTTGACCAGAAGCAGCAGTCCTAGAATCAACATTCTTAATTCTGGACCACTCAGCTCTACCAACTTTGTTCTGTTTAGCCTCCAGCTTTGGCCCTGAAATACAGAACACAAGCTCACTGTTTCTTTAATTGTTCGAAATTTAAGACAGGTCGAACAAAGGGCAAGAATGGAGTTAAGCATCCTTTCATGTACAGAAATGCGCCTGCAAGTAAACTACTGTTACTCTGGTGACATTCTTACACAAGTTTCTGGAACATTATTGAATAGAATCAAAGAACAACATGTGCTTCTTACAAAAACCTGATTTTGTTTCTAGTCTGCAATTTTTATATGAAAACCTGAAAGATTTCATTTAACAATGTAAGCAAATTTTCACCCTCTCAAATCTCTCCAAAAGGAAATCACTAAATCTCACCTCTGCTTCTCCATTCCTCCATGAATTCCTCTGTTTTAATCATTTACCTCAATCCTACAATCCCATCTCACATCCCGACAAGAGTATCACAGCATAGTAGCCCTTTAGTAATTTCAACCACTAAGTATGTGACCTCCTTTATGGGGCCACATTCCAGTGATGTTGTTCTTTTGTTTTACACTGTTACATCATTTCAATTCCAAGGCAAAAGTGGCAAGAGTCAGAAAAGCAATAACCAACAAGCTATGACTTCTTTTTATTTTTAGTTACACAACAAAATGCTATCCTATATCCAGGAATTGCATGTGTTAGTCAGGTTTGAGGTTAACATATAGACAATATGCTGACAAGCTTCAACTTTGATAATTAGAGCCACCAACTAGGCAACTATGTATTCGAATATCTGAAGAAGTTGATAATTAGAGCCACCAATCAGAGGCAGCCTTACACTCACAATAAAACAAACACACTTACTAATTACGACCATTATTTACAACATTTATGTTCAAAGTAGTAACACTTCAGGTAAATTCAATTTTCAGAAACCAATTCAACTTTCTATCTTCCAAAGTTTCTCCTATCTCATCACACACATATACGTCCATTGCATAAGCAGTGAATTGAACACACAAGATAATAAAATGCCTCAATTATCCTCATTGGTCTGATCCTATCAATATAAGAAAATGCAAGTATGAACATCAAAACTATGCAAAGCTCAAAGCAAATGGAAGAGGCGAGCATAAAACAATCACCTTCGCCAATGCGGTCACGGCGAGGCACGTAGCCCTCGATGGCGTCGGATGGCCCAATCCACTCCTGCAGTGTGACCTCCCCTGGGCCGGGCGCCTCCTTCTCCCTAATCTCCACCTTCCTCCCCTCGTCCTCCTTCCCACCGCCCGCCCCAAACCCTAGCTCCGACCCGTCCCCGCGGCCCTCGAAGAGCGCTACCAGCGAGTGGAGCCGCTCCGGCGGGACTCCGAAGGGGCGGTCGGGAGGGAGGGAGGCGGCGAAGGCGGCGGAGGCGACGAGGCAGCGCTCGGAGCAGAACTTGCGAGCCTCCTCGAGGTCGTAGACGCGGTGCTCGCGGAGGGAGATGTGGAACCGGGGCGCCGCCTTGGGGTTGGAGGCCTCCGGGAGGGGGTTGGGGCACGCGGGGTGGCCGCAGGCGTCGGCGATGGAGCGCTCGGTGACGACGTCGTCGTAGTCGGCGCGGGAGAGCAGCGCGGCGGCCGCGTAGAGGAGGGGCTCGTAGGAGGCCGCGGCGCCGTCAAGGAGGGCCAGCTGCACGCGGTGCACGGCCGCGGCCACCGTCGTCGTGCTGGGCGCCATAAGGACGCGCAGGGGGGAAAGGAGGTTCGAGAAGGAGAGAGATGGGCGAGGCGAGGAAGGCAGATGTGTTGGGCTTCAATTTATGCAAAACAAATTATGCGCAAGGCGGTTCCGTGTGGTCGGGCCTACATGCTAAGAGTGCTTGGGCTTGGGCTTTTTTGCGCTTGGGTTCAATGGGAACCCACTAGATTTTAAAATGGTACAGGATCGAGGATATTTGATAGAAAGTACTAGGGGGCTGTTTGGTTGCCTGCCTCCGCACCGCTCCTTGCATCCGTTGGGCCAAGCTGAGGAGCGAAGCTCCCTCTGCTCGTTTCCCTCGAGCCTGGCTCGGGGTGAAAATTTGCACGCGATGGACTTGGCTCCAAGAGCCAACCAGGCAACCAAACACACGCTCCTTGCATGAGCTGATACAGGCCAAGTGCATACAGGCAACCAAACAGCCCCTAGGTGATTAGAGCAATGAGTTTATCCTAGAGTGGAGTCTTCAGTTTAGTTCAGTAGTACTCTGTTGATGTGCACATAGAATATGGATGATGGCATCATTTGATAAAAGTAAAGCATATGGGTGTCAATTAGATCCGGATTATCCGTTTTATCTGGTATCTGTATCCGGGCTAAGTGTTAATCATATATTTATTATCCGTTTTATCTGACATCTGTATCCAGACTATTCAATTTGTATTCGATCTGTTGACACCCATAGTAAAGGACACAGAGATCGCTCAACCACAAGTTTGACTTGTCAAACCTGATTTAGTACATTACTCAATTTGCTCAAATGTCTACAGAAAGTCCGTATCTCAGGGTTTTAGGATGGCTTGCAAGAAAGGGGTGAGATTGAAGTTGAACTACGTATGTCACTTGCCATTTTTCTCAACGGTAGGGCCACTCAATGTCGAGTAGCGATTTACACATTGGCCAGTGGATTTTCGATGGGGGTTAAATGGCTTCGGGCCTAGCAGGTACAAACTAGAACAAGATGAGCAGTGAAAAAAGATTGTTGTCTTAGCTCAGTCGCACACTATCATATTGCGTGTTTACAACCTGACATTATGAGTTTGAGATATTTTGTGGGTAAAGTTAGGCAACTCTACAGAGTGTAATAAGTGGTATTCGAATACACCATGCTCCGAATCAGTGGACTTGTGTTTCTTATGTAATTCCAATAACAAAACATAAGTAAAATTTAGGAAATTTTAAATGTGGAAATTGCGAATGACAAACCCCTTGTTAGTTCAATATTATTTTGCTATTTCAAGTGTAAAGTTTTTTATTAGTAAACTTACATCTATTCTTATCATAATACAACTCATGAATCTGTTTAGTTGAACACATTGCTTGGAAGTTAAATAGCCTTCTCATGTGGCTTGCTAAGTACCTAGTGTACTCAATCTTGCTCATTTCTACTAGAACAGATACTAGAGGAAGAAAGGATGTATCAGTTAATGTGTGAGCGTTACGATCGCACTTAAACGTTTCAATGAGTTTTCTTCAGTTCTTCTATATGAAAGTTTAGTTTTGGACTTGGACGCCTATAAAGCTGTTGTGGTTTGGGCATTATGTCATATTTTATTCAAACTATCCCTTTTAAATACTCTTGAGCATGCATGATATTTTTCTATCTTCAACTGAACTCAAGACTATTGCGAGAATCATGACGGCCTTATTCTTAAAAATGGGGTCGTTATAGAGTCCATGCATGGCCGACGGCTAAGGCTTTTGTAAATATTTTTCCCTTTTTGAGATATGTGTGTGTGGCAACATATCTAGTGTTAATGGCTATTTCAGCGCTAAGGTGCTAATAGCGATGTGGACCATCCGATCTAGATTGTATTGCTCGGATGGAGGTGGGTGGGAAGTGTGGGTAGACTTGGTGGATTTTTGTGAAAGGCGCAGGGGGTTTTCTATAAAAACGTTTAAGTAGGATGGGTTCCTCACCTCTATCTGATCTATACAATCTAGATCGAACAGTCTACATCGCCATTGGCACTAAATATGGTGCTATATATATCGTGTGTATACTTACAATTTTACCCCTAAGTTTATTATACTTCACTATATTTGCAGGTGTAGTACATTTAAATCATAGCTACTACTCATACTATCGATGGTAGTATAATTAAATTTTAACTAATCAAATATATTACATAAAAAAATAAATGACTCCTAACGGGAGAGGAGAGCATGCGTCCAACACCAACCTCTCCCTGTGCCACTTCAAGTGTTCATCCTGATCCCATTAATTGATTGATTTGATTAGACAATATACACTTCACTTCTGCTAGGGATCGAACATGGCAGAAATTAACTCAAAACACTGCAAGTAAACAAACAAACAAATGTCCCGCGCGCACCAACCATGCTAGGGACGCACACATCACACTTATTTCAGACAGCTCACCTCGCACACATGGATGCTTTGACCAAAAGGACAAAGGTATGTGAGGAGATGCACGATGCCATCATCACTGCAAAGCTAAGTACTGCTGTTATGATCCGTTAATTAACACCTTCAATTAGCATATCTGAGAGATGCACGGTGCCATCATCACTGCAAAGCTAAGTACTGCTGTTATGATCCGTTAATTAACACCTTGAATTAGCATGATTGACAGGACCATCATAGATGATTCATAACTATTATCACAGACGGTTATCAAATCATCTAAATTTATATACCTGTGATAATAGATAGTTATCATAGACGGCTCTCAAACCGTCTGAGATAATTACAACACTGATGGTTTTAAAAAAAACCGTCTGCGATATATCAGGTGTTACAAACGGTTCTTAAATATAGATATCTATGATACGCTAATTATCACAGACGGTTAATGTCAAAAACTATCTGTGATATATCATATATCACAGATGGCTAATACCAAAAATTGTCTGTGATATTCATATAAAACAGACAATTTATTGTTACAAACCATTTGTGATAGCTATTTGAATATCTATATTATTTCCTGTTTTCGGCTAGCTTCAGAAAATACTAGTTATGCCCTCTAAAAACAAGCAAACATATTACATATAAAGCACACGACAATCATTACACATATCTCACAAATAAATTAAACAACTAAATAAAGTATATTTTAATGAATTATTTGATTAAGCACAATTGAGTGATTACAGTTGCATCAAATGTTTCAACATCTAATTTTCATCGCTGGGGGTAGAACTTTTCAGTCTTATTTATGACATCCGCTATCAAGAATTGGGTAGCAAGAGGTCCTTACTTTACCTCGATGCCTTCGCCGTTATCGGAATCATCTTACACTTGTATCGGGATGCTTTGCACACTGCACAAATGTGTAATTTTACATACTCTTTATGGTAGATGATACAATCATTCGGACATACATGTATTCTTTCTACTTCTACTCCCAATGGACAAAGAAACTTCTTGGCTTGGTAGGTGATTCTCGGCAACATATTTCTCTCTGGAAGAATGTTCGTTCGTAGACCTAACAACACCATGAAACTCTTATTGGACCAACCATTCTTACCTTTAATTTCAGTAGTTCAAGAACAGATGACAATCTTGTGTATTGCGGCTAGCAGCCTGGGAACAAAGCTTTCTCTAGGTCCTCCGTCAAGCCCTCGAATTTACCAAACTCTCTCACACTATAGTTTCCTTCTGCATCGCGTAGCGTCTGATCCAGATTATCATCATACAACCTATCCTCATTGAAAGCACAGTCCACAACCAGCATATCGTTGTCTCCCTCGACACCTTCCTGTATAATCTTCTGTTTATGGTGACTGGTCTAACATGTATATCCCTTTTTGAAACCCCTTTGAATTAAGTGAGCTTCAATCTGCGTTGAGTTGGTAAACATCTTTAGATTATCGCAACTAATGCATAGACAGTACATATATTTCATCCACTTCTTCAAAAAATCCTGCTCGACCACTCTTCTAAAAGCAGATACGCCATTAATGTACTCTTCACTCACACGGTTCTCAACATACATCCAGCTTCGATCCATCTACACTGTGCATGTAACAAATTAGTGTCTAATTGGATTATTAATGCTAGCTAGCCATCTACGTACTATTCATGAAGCAATATATATTAGACAAGAATTAATATGTTGAAATAAACTAGGAGTATTGACCTATTCTTAAATTGCAGCAAACTACCAATTAAGCTAGATCTAAATCTAACTATCATATCTTTTTATTACAAGGCATATAAATTAGAAACAAATACTAACATCTAATCACCAAGTTAGAATAAATCGATCTACAAGCAGCTAGATTTACAATCGGAATACTTCTCCAAATCCGGTCGCCTCCTTCAATGCATCGCAATGAATATAGATCTGTTGGGACCGGTCTAACTTAGTATTAATTAATAATGTGGCATATCCCAGACACGTCCAACCACAAACTGTTTGTAATACGTAATTATCACAGACGGTTCATGTTAATAACCGTTTGTGAACTATCACGGACTCTTCGTATTAATAAACATCTGTGATATGTGCAAATATCACAGACGGTTCGTGTTAATAACCGCCTATGAACTATCACATACGGTTTTTAATACGAACCGTCTGTGATGTTTTTAACTATCACAGACGGTTCATGTTAGTGGCTCATTACAGATGGCAAACGATCAGTTTTGTAAAATCGTTTGGGATAATAATAGTATAGACGATTTTCCATAAACCGTTTGCGATGAGGTGTCTAGTATAATTTATTTTATAGTAGTGGCGTATCCATAGTCTAATCTATGCATGCGCAGAACCGGCGCCCTTTCCAGCTGATGGCATGTTTTCAACTTTCTAATTAATCTATGCGTACTCAAAACCATCCTTTCCAGAGAGCATAATTTGTCGGCGTCGCTATCTCTAAGAGTAGTATTGTTTCCTGCAAGCTTTCTCATGATCAAATTAAGTACCGGATGTCAGATATCTGATAATCTTCGGCTTTACACTTCATCGTTGTCTTATGTTTTATTTTAGGAATGGGGTGTCTTCATCTCTGGCTGGCTAAATGGAATGGAGCCCAGGACAAGTCGCCTATGCATGCACCCACTTTACACTCCATCATCTGTCATGAGGAGCTTTTTTTTTCAGAAACCAAGGGATTGGGGCTCTGCCATTCAAGAAGAAGACAATAACATGGCACCGGTCCAAAGAAGAAACACCACAGATAGAGAAGTCCCTGCTGAAAACACCATGAGTGATGAGGAGCTTAATATATTACAGTAACCTGCATCCCTGATCTGATATCAGCAGCCAGTTCATCCATTGTGTTTGGGACCTAATCCAGAAAGTTTGCTGGTGCCTTGTTCCTGCAGGAATCTGCCTGAATTCTAATCCTAATTAAACCTGTAACAACTGACAAGTTCTGCTGTATAGTATATATTATCTAAGTAATGGAGATCACACGTAACTTTTGGCCCAGTACTTCTATTTTAAAGGTTCTAAATGAGCAAACGGCAATGCAAGCAAGCAAAAGTAAGTGAATACTTTAAGGCAAAGTACATGGAATAGTTTATGGACCACACTGACCATGCATGTATGCAGAGTGGTGGTTTAGCTATGAGGGCTAGTTTCTTGGAAGCTCGTAGATTTAGGCACGAATTAAACGAGATGCGTGTTGCTTCTCCCTCTTGCATACATTGCAAAAAGAAAAAAGAAAGGTGAGGAGAGAGAGAACAGCTTAACATGTGGAGGCAAAATTGTTATTTTTCTTGTTATGTTATTCCAAGCTACTTGTACAAATTGACCAGTTACCAGCAAGGCATCGATACTAGCAAGGTAAGGTGTCTGCTCATTTGGGATTATTTTTAATAATTTATGACTTATATTTTACTATTTAGTATTGTAGCTGTCTTATTTTATAGTGTAACTACGGGTGACCTTTTTGATGTAATTAAATTTAAAAAATTTAAAAATAGAAAAAACATATTAGTCCATCACAGACAATACAAAGAAATACGAAAAAAAACAACAACAAAAAATCAAAAAGCAGAAAAAAATGAAATTAAAAACTAAAAACCAAAAACCTAATGAAGAAGCCGAAACGAGGCCAAACACAGCAATATTGTTGCTCGCAAGCAAGCAACAAGACGGCCAAAGACGCCAAACCAATTGCATGCGGCGGACACACGCGTCTGAGCGAGACGTCACAACCATCCGGAGATGGACGATGCTCCCTTGCAACGATTACTACACATATCAAGCTTGCCGTCCGTATGTATGATCATGACAAAGCCCTTTATGGCTTGCGTGCAGGCTCGACCAAACCCTTCCAAGTAATAGAGCGCGTCCACGGTCTTCCTGCGCCAACAAACCGAGACGCGGCAGCCGGATTAAGCTAACCGGCGATCGAGGAGACGAGGCGTAGGGAGGGCACGTTTCTCCGAGCGACAGAGTGCCACGAGAGCCCATCCCATGAATCCGCCATGCCATGTTAGGTAGCATCTCTCTCCCCTTCTCTCTCTCTCTACATGAGAGGAGAGAGAGAAGCGAAAGAGGAGGGAGAGGACAAAGGAAGGTGCCAGCTGCCAAGTTGCGTGTCCAACGGGGACAAAATAAGGCCCTGTGGAGAGGGACGGAGAGAGGAGGCCTATAAAGTGGATGATTTTTTAAATAATTTTTTTATTTCAAAAATATAAAATTATGTCTGTGTTTTTATTTTGTTACAAAAGTAACTCCTATAGTCCAACCGTTGAGCAACTAGACCCTGTCGCCCAACGGCTGAGCGACACGCAGGCAGCCGTCCAACGGTTGGGCGATAGGGATGCAATCGCCCAATGGTTGGATGACAGGTGCTGTCGCCAAATCGTTCGGTGACAAAACCTCATGTCGTCCAATCGTTCGACGACTAGAGCCCATATTAATCTATTTTTTATTTAGATGTGAGATTGAGCAACGTCCGTTGATGGTATTGTTAGACTATAAAGTAGTGTTATATGATAGTTAGGAATATTTTAGGTAGTGTCGGACCTCGGGTTAGCAAACACAGATCCTCTGTGATTCCACCACACTATTCCCTGGATCAGTAGATAGTGCTCACAGATACATTACTGTATATCAAAAACATATCATGCGGAAGCATAAATAATACAGTAATACTTACTCATGGGCCGGTCAGGCCGAAAACGATAAAATGCAGCAGCGGAAACTTCACACAAGTGGGACCCGCAGGACTTGCCCACAGGCAGCCAACTGGGGTTCGCGACCTAGTCCATGGCCTCATCGTCTTCCAGCTCTGTCGACCCTTTTTAGGCATCGCAGGGCTTGACTTTATTTCCTTTCTGACTGAATGATGGCAGTTAAGCCAGAATGAGTACGATGATACTCAGCAAGCCACCACACAGGATGCAATAATAATAGATGCAAGGTTGTCAAAGGAGGCTTGAGGTTCTTTTATTTGCTTAGTGCGACATTTGCAATACTCATAATTAAAATTCCTATGACTTGGCATTTTGTAAACATGCTTTAAAGAGTTTGAAATTGTGCGATAAATATAGCGGTGTCGGTTCCATCCACCAATTACATGGTTCCAACCACCTATGCTAGCTTTTGATCCTTATGCCACTTCCATATTATCAACCACGCTGGAGTACGTCCCTCCAGGAAAAAGCCCAAAATCAGAGTACCTCCCTCTGATAGGTTTTTGTCCCACCCACAAAGATTTTTGAAATAGAACTAACTCGAGGAAGATTTCCATGTCCGCCCTTGACCGTGGGCACGGCTATTCGAATAGTTGTATACTCTGCAGAGTCTGTACATCTTTACCCACAAGAAGTAATCGTCCCGATGGTTCTACATGATTCCTTAGCCATGCAGATCGAGAGACTACCACAAGGCCTTTACAATACCTCGCTCTCTAGCATCTCACCCCTATGGGGTTGCTTCCATAGGTTGTGCGGGATGTCCACCACAGGTTAGCGCACTCGGACTGCACTCTCCACCATACGCTAGCCTCGGCGACGTCACCTATATCCGATGTCCCATTCCACGGGGGCTTTTATTACCCACCTACACCCGTTCTCCGTGAAATGGCTAGAGAGTCTAGTAAATTATTCAGCCAAGCCTACAATTTGCCAGCTTGTGGTTGTACTGTTGTACACGGAGGGGTCATCACAGGATTAAGTCCTTAATTTGTCCGGGCGGTTCATTCCACAAACCCCAATCCTTGTGTTACATCCACACCCACCACTCTTACCATCCGCCCAGACTGGTATAGCAGATTTTTAGAGTTTTGAGAAGCATAACTTAAGTTATCACAAATAATCAGCCACGTACATCCCGTGACTGTCCCAAAACTAGTTTTCATATTTAAAGATTGATGATCAGGGCCACTAGTGCCCTGGACTTGTCAAGACTAGCACGGCATTAATATGACTTATAGCTAGTAAGGTTATTATTAACATCTAGGGTGACAATGGTCAGGTGATTCAAGTGTCAAAGAAAGGCATAGTAGTTTTTAAGACATCAAATAGGCAGGTAACTACCTTAAGCTTTAATATACATTTGCCTAGTAAAGTAAGCATGCAATTTGATAATTTAAAGAAAACATAATTTTGCAAAAAATGTAGGATCAACATGATCAAAGTGATGACTTGCCTTGCTTGGGGTACCATGGCCTTGATTGATCTAAATCAAAGCCTGCTCAGTCAGCGATCTTAACTTCCTATCCGTCGCTTTTACCCGAGTCTTGATCTTGTTCGAATCCGTCGCCTCATCGAGTCTTCAGATTCTAATACGCGGCAAAGTAAAGAAAGACCAAATAAATCCAAACACTTTAAATGCCCAATTTAAATTATACATTTATTACGATTTGAGAATAGAAGGATGATTCAAGTTAGTGTGCTGAAAGCACAGCGGTAGAGGAATTGGGCAGAAGAATGAATTATCTAAGTAGCTTTACCGTGAGGGAAAATTAGGATAAAGAGGGATTGGAGGTGAATGAGTATGTACAGGAATTATCTGCTTTAGGGAAGGAAGTGGCCAAACACAGCCGATTGGGGAAAGGCGAGGCCTGGCCTTTTTAATTGATGACTTTCTTTTTATTGATTCCTATTTATCAAGGAAGTTCCATGAGCTAGGCAAGGCTTACGGACAGATAAAAGAGAGTATCAAGGGTAGTGTAGAGAAACATGATTTTAGGATGCGAAAGCTTTACAGGAGAAGAGTATTATTTTATGTACTCTATGAAATCTTAATATTTCATGAGGCCAATCCTATTTGAGATTTCAACTGTCAATTCTAAAGTCAATTATTCCGCTTGATTAATAACTTCATTCGATCGGATCAACGGTTGTGATTTGTTAAAAAGGAGAGTTAGGATTCTTACAAGGATCTTCTTAGTAAAGCTATTTCTTTTATTATTATTTATTTTCGATAATTAAAGTTAAATCCCGAGATAATGATTGGGGTTTTGGGTGTGAGATGAGAATTAACGATGGCTCTTTCTTGTTCAAGAGTTCTTAATCGTAAACATTTGCTATTTTAACTCTTAGTATTTAGGATAAATGTTAAAGTCTTTACTTCAAATATTTTAAGCATTTTTGGAAAGATGGCTCCCATGACTTTAGAGACGAGTAAACCACACTCGATATTTCATGTGGTCAACCTTGTTAAATCGATTTATTTAGTCTTCATAAATATATTTAGATCAACGGATGAAAGATAGTATCTAACCACTCAAAATAGGATTAAAGTCGTTATTTGAGTTTCCAGAGTAAAGTTTGAAAAGATTGAAATTATCTTTATAAGGCTTAAAACATGCATCTTCAATTATTTAGGATTAACTTCTATCACCTTTGATTTGTAAAAGATGACTTTTTAATTAGCTTCACATATTAACTTTAATATTCACATTGAGTCCAAGATACTTACTTGTCATATGGGAAAATAGTTCATGGTATAGATTTAGCTTGATTAATCTTGTACATGAGGATTAACTTACTAATCATGTTTGGCATATAATTTGCAAATGTGAAGTTGTTAATTTATTTTATAAATCTTTTCTTTATGCACTCATAAGTAAATTTCTTATTTTTGTTATTGTTCCCAATTCATCTTTGCTGGAGATGCCTGCATGAACATTTCTTACACAAGATTTTAGCATTTAGCAAAAGGGGTCACAGATCACTATGCACTTCTTGCTTAAGAACTTAACTCAGCCACTTGGTTGGGCCCACCTGTCATACAAGAGGGAGACAACAGAATGAGGGCGCTGTCTTCGGTTGGGAACCAGCACAGAGCAAAGGCCGAACAGGGGAGGGAGACGCTGGGGATGGGTGGCGGCGTCGCCGGCGGGGAGCGGCCAGGGAGGCAAAGGCGACCGGCAAGATGGAATCCCCGAGCGACGAGGCGGCTCCAGGTGGCACTGGCGCCAGCCGGGGGGGTGCCACGGCAAGCTGGCGGCGGTGCCAGGCGGCCGACGGTGAGGGAGGAAGGGGCGCCGGCGGCCGGAGGAGAGGGGGGAAAGAAGGGAGGCGCGCGTAAGCATGAGTGAGGCACAGGTAACTCACCGGAGCGATCGAAGTGGCCGGAGGGAGGATGGAGTGGTCTGGCGTCGGGGACTAGGGGCGGCGGCGGGTGGCTCCCGTGGAGGGGTCGCGTCGGGGAAGGAGAGCACAGGCCGGTGGTCGGAGGAGCTCCAGCGCACCGAGAAGAAGCTCTCCCCGCGAGGAATCGACTCGGGGTTGACGGAGGAGGAGGCGGCGGCGGAAATGGCGACGGCCGGCGCAAGCTCGGATAAAGGTGGAAGAAAGGGGAGCAGGGAATGGGGGAGGAGGCGGACTCAAGCTACTTATAGGCAGGGGAGGGGAGCAGTGCCGGCATGGGCGACGGCGTGGGCAGGGCGTACGTCGGCATGGGCGGCTCGTCCGGCGGCCTGGTAGCGGCATGGCGTAGGGGAGTGGCGCGGGGCTAGGCCGGTGGTAGGGCTACTGGTGCAGAGGTGACGGGGGGGGGGGGGGGGGGAGAACCGGGGGCGGCGCGAAGCGGGGGCGGAGCGAGCTGCGCGGGCTGGGCCGGCGAGCGCCAGGAGTGGAGCGGCGCCATGAACAGAGGGGAGCAGGAGGAAGAAAGAGGCGTCGGCTGCCACGGAAAGAAGATGCTGGGCGGCCGGGGAGTGAGAAAAAGAAATGATCGGCTGGGCCGGTAGGAAAACGGGCCGGGCCCAAGAGAGATTTTGGGGGTTTTAATAAATTTTAGAATTTGGATTAGTGATCACATTTTGAATTTGACAGCTTGGTTAAAATTTTGGATTTCACAATTAAATTTTAAGATTAATGAGTTTCAGGGAAATAATTCTTAATTTTTCAAATTTGAATTTCATAAATGCAAATTGGATAGGAAAGATTTTATTTTATTTTAAATTTCCATTCCTGGCTTTGAGTTGCCAGATTTCAATTTAAATTTGAAATTAAGACTTCCATGGAGTTTTGGATCTTCCCAATTGTAAACTTTAATTTCTAGATCTTGATTCCAAGGTTGGATTTTTATTAATCGGGCTTTTGGCAAGGAATCAATTTGAGAAAATTTGAACTTCGCCAAAAACTTTTTAGAAACGCAGGAGAAACAATTTAAAAGATTTTAAAATTTTCGTAATTACACTAGTTCCCTAATTGGGATGTTACAGGTAGTCAGTTGTATGTTATATGGCAAAGAAGTTAGCATTTGAGGTCTTAATTTGTAAAGAAATATACCGGTTGAGCACATTTGTTTGGCATCAAGCGGTAATTAGGACGGAGGTCTTGTATAGGCGACCCTGGTTAAACTGGCCCATCGACATCTGCCATTGTATGTTACTGAAGGCCGGAGAAGATTCTTTTTCCTACGGTTGACAGGGTCAAGTGCTACTACTTTCAGGGGTGGGGCGTGCATTTTGTAGCCCGCAGGGGGAGGCAACGGGTCATGTGTTAGCTTGCAGAGCGACGGCGTCACCACCATCATCAGAGCGGGATGTGACCTCCCTCTCAAAATGAGGTAGCTTTGTGTACCGACGTGACCTAACGAGGCAGCCTTTCACATCGACGTGACCCAACGAGCCAGATTTGTAAACGATGTGACCTATTGAGCCAACTTTGCGTAGGGATGTGACGTGACTAAACGAGCCACCTTTGCTCGAGATGTGACCCAACGAGGCGGCTTCGCGCAGGATGTGACCCGATCAAGTAGCTTTGTGCTGCAATGTGACCCAACAAGCCAGCCTTGCGCAGGACGTGACCCAATGACCCGATAGATTAGTCATACTACTCTAGATGTGCATACTATCTAGATTATCATAATAACCAAGTGCTCAATAATATACTATCCAGAATAGCCAATAGATTAGTCATTATATTCAAGTACAACTTTCAGAATAACCAACAGACTAGTATTTTGTGGAGCTTGTAGGGAAGGCACTAGAAGATGTTGGAAAAGCTCGTCATAAGACTAATGATTACCTAAAAGGTTAGTTTAAAATATCATGAATACACCATGCATAAGTACTTGCTGGACGAAGAAAGATAGTGTAAGTACGCATCTGTAAAGCACGACGTGATCCAACGAGGTAGCTTTGCGTTATGACGTGACCTAACAACGCAGCTTTGCACAGCGACACGACGCAAGGTTGCATTACGGTTCCTTGCCGGGCTCGCTACTTTACGGACGCCAAATTAGGTTCAACCAAAATATGCTCCAACCACGTTTGTCGATCCGCATCATATTTAGGTTCAACCAAAATATGCTCCTGCATCACGACTACAATAATACCTCACTCAAATGAAGAACTAGCAGGATGAGATCCGCAGGCTCGCAAGGGCTACTGCAGCCCACGACGAACAAAGGGAGCGTGACAGAAGGCCACCTCCCCGCAACTACGCCCCCTGCAGCAGTAATCCCTACCTCAACATTCCAACCGAGCACTCCATGCAAGAACCGCCCGAGGGGGAGACGCCACCCCTCTGTTGGAGCAGGGACAGATGTAAGTTCTTCAACTCCAAGCATCAACTCAGCCTCGGCATACGCTACTAGGGTTGCACAAACTACGTATCGGAGTATCCCGATCACCGTTGGGATACGAGCCGCTACCGGCAGCTGGTAAGGACCTGCTACAACTTAAATCTGTAACATTTCTCTCTACAAGTGTGCACTAACATACTCTCCCGTCTATCTGTAGTCTTTGAGATAGACAATGAACTATGTATCTTTCTTTATGCGCAGCCTGTACAGTTGTCGTTTCAGCACCTACTGGTTATCAGCGACTTTCAATATACAATTCTTCAAAGTCTTTCTATAATTTCTTCAGTGAATTCTCCTTGATCACTAAGTACTTTACCTCATCGGAGTGACACAGATGGACTATACTAACTGCCTTCCGCTCCATCACTTTCCAGTCTTCATCGGGTGTCTTTTCCGGTTTGTCCCCTTCAAGAGCATCGATTAGCTCCTGCTGGCAAGGATATCCTTTACTATGTATTGCCACACGCTGAAATTTGCTCCGACATCAAATTTCTACTTGATTCCACATCGTCGATATTGATCTTGATTTTATATCACTTGGCGCTTTATCGACTTTCTTACAATTCAGATTAACTTGACATTGGCTCTTATACACTTGTTACACTATGATACCACTTTTTAGGTACAGTAGCCTCCAGATCGGATCAGAGTTGTGAGATACGGCACAAACGTTCACGGTATCAAAAACGAAGAAGATGAATCTTATAGAGAAAACCAAAATAACGACGTTGAAATAACCATGATAAGAGATAAAAGATTTGACAAAGCTGACCGCAAATTCTTTAAGCACAACCTCAAAAGTATTTAAGGGATTGTCGCTCTCTCGCAACATTCTCGAACCTTTTAGGATTCTCGTATCCGTGCTCTATATAAGAATCTAGTGTTAAAGAATACCTAGCCTCTAATCCTCTAATATACCTCTACTTTTGGATGTGTGCCTTTTTTGATTAGATACTCTGTGACCACTCTCATGATTTTATATAGTCCCCTAGTTATTAGGATGCACCAGCTAAAACTTCTTAGGGCATGTACAATGCAAGATGCTTATATATGAATGCTTAAAGAGAGAATATAGCCACATCATCAAATACCTATGCAAAAGTTATTTTCTCCAATGCAAGCATCTCTTCTGTGGGTGCTTAGATGCTATATTACCTACTAAGCAGTGATGCTTATTTAAGCATCGGTGCTTCAAAATAAGCACCTTATCTATCCTATGTAGCAAGAAAAATCAGTTTTTCATTACTAAGCATCTCTCTAAATGCATGCATTGTATATGCTCTTAGCACATCTTTCCAACCGCTAAAAGAATAGGATACTCGGCAGGGACGACGCAACCACGTCCCTGCACGCTGGCCGTTCACTGTCACGCGACGAGTGAATCACCAGCCGTTAAAACGTTGGCAGCCGAGCCCAGAGTTTGCAGGCGATATATAGCTGCAGCCAAGAGCCCAGGGCCTTCTTCCCCGTGAACTGCACACACCAATCAGCACGCAGTGCACATACCCATAGTACCACTTGATAAGACCTAGAGCTAGAGGCCGCTTCTCTCTGCACAGCGCGTGAGTGGCTTGGCGCGGCCCGCCGGAGAGGATGAAGAAGGCGTCGGTGCTGCTGGCGGCTGTGCTCGCGGTGGCCGCGGTGCTGGCGGCGGAGGGCAGCCACCTGAAGGTGGGGTACTACAAGAAGAGCTGCCGCGGCGTGGAGAACGTCGTCAAGTACCACGTCGCCAGGGCCATCCACGCCAACCGCAAGACCGGCGCCGCCCTCGTCCGCCTCATCTTCCACGACTGCTTCGTCAGGGTACGTCCCACGACTGTAGCACAAGTAACATATACCTAGCTGGGATCAACAATACTACTACCTTCGATTCGTCAGGTTAATTGGTGCATGCACAATCTGTAGCTCGTGATGAACATTCTAGTACGTAGTAGCGGCAACGTTAGTACTTCTTACAACACGCAGGAGAGCTACGTATCATATAAACTAAGACGCTCTCTACCGAATAAAAAGAGAGAGACGAAACTGAGGGCTCCTTGGGCCTAAAACAATGGTATAATCGAGAAGAAAGCACGCTACTAGCCAACAACAATTCGGAGTCCAGATACACAAATAAGTAATTGCCACCACCTTTTAGAAAAAAAAAAACACATTTCAAAGTTGCTTTGTCCAGGGTGCGTTCTCTCTGCTGACAGATTATAACTGCGATAGATGATTTTTATTTCTATTAAAATTATCTATATAAATAAATCGGATACTAATAATCTGTTTTAAAAAATAGTTCTGATAAACTATTTTAAAAAACTATAAACAATAAATTGAGAAGTTGGTACCTATCATTGACGCACGCTACTATACTTGTTTCGTGCGCCAGTTGGTCACTCCAACATGGCAAAGAAAGACAAGCGGTCCATGCTGGAATACGATACTTTCCGTGTATTTACGTATCATTACATGTGAAGACGCACTGGCTTTTTCCTTAGCTGTTTGGGTCCAGCTAATTAACCTAGCTAGGCGACCCCAGCACAGCCACAGCACCACTGCGTCGTTGTCTCTTTCTTCTTTCTCTTTCTTGCATGTGGCTGATCTCCATCAGGTTCATTAGATTGATAAGCAATGTGTAACCACCTAATAAATTCCCCATGTACGAATCAGTCACATGTACCGTATATGCTGTGATCATTTTGGCTTCAGTTTTTAGCCTCCGACTTATTTTTCACTATTCATAAATTTCGTCTTTTTCTAAACTTTTGGCTGTTTGTTGAGCTTTTTTGCCGATTCTTTTTTTCCGTATGTGTTTGTATTATACGTAATGAGCTAACATATTTTTTATATTTTTTAAATTTAATTATGCTAAATAAGCATCTGTCAGCTATAGTGTTTTTTCAGCCAGCTACAGTGCTTTTCAGCCATAAGCCACAAAAAAAGCCCAAATGACATGTACATCTTTCTTCTTTGTTTGTTTGCTAAGAACACATTGTTAATAAGATTTGATTATTCTTTCTTCCAAGAATATAAGGTTAGGATATCCTTGTATTATCGTAGGGGGATGTGAATGGATTGGAGTTGTTTCTCTTTCTCTTGTTCGTCATCACGAGCCAAAGACAAAAAGAGAGCTAGAAAAAAGGAGAAAGAGAAAGCGCACCTAAATCAAGATCAATGATCGCTCGCACCGGTGCACAGATCGAAAATGGTTTACAGAAAAACTCCTCGTATTTTACTAGGAATTCATGGGCGAATTTTTGGGTGAAGATTTTAAAGGGCTTTCTTTCTGAAAAAAAAAGTCCATAAACAGTTTTCAGTGTGGTCCAGTGATCACTTCGAAAAAAAAAGAAAATGGTCGGTCCAATAATGCATGGCCTTGCCGACAATACA
This sequence comes from Dendrocalamus latiflorus, assembly GCA_017311315.1. NCBI lineage: Eukaryota > Viridiplantae > Streptophyta > Magnoliopsida > Poales > Poaceae > Dendrocalamus > Dendrocalamus latiflorus. Next base: position 33,205,735 of record CM029661.1, on the reverse strand, counting down.
TATGTACATATCCCTTTCCAACAACTAATTAAGCTGATCGAACGCATTATATTTCGGATCCAGAGCTGTACTAAACTATACACTCCAGTACCAGCGAAATGACTTCCCATGCACACTTACACGTCACTCAACAGTGTTTACTTAAATACTTTGTCTGCTGTAGTAACGACCCTGCTTAATTAGCTAGGTTAGGATAGTTAATCCTGCTTGATCGTTGGCTTAAAATAATTTCACTTGGAGTAATTACTTTTTGTGTTCTTTTTTACTTGACTTTTTTAATTTTTTAGGGTCTCCGAGATGCGACTTTAACCAATACTTTTATAACTTTATAATAAGATATACTAATAAAATTATATTAGTATTTTCAACGACAAATCTAACTATATAACTTTTGTATAATCAATCTAGATAATTTTGAGTTTATTTGATGGTCAAATTTTAAAATGATTGATGACATTGATTCTAAGAAGAAGTAAAATGAACAAGAAGTAAAATGAACGGAGGAGAGTAATTAAAGCATGGGGCATGAATTGATAGCATGGAATATTTGGGGCAATCATGCAATGAATAGAATGAAGAACCACATGTTATATATATAGACCATGTCGGACAGGTGAGGAGGTAAGTGTGAAACCATGTCAGGCAAGTTAGAGGGTAGGTGTAAAACCATGCCAAGTATGAAACTATGCTAGGCAGGTAAGGAGCAAGTGTGAAACCATGTTATGTCTTAAGTATGGGCTAGGAACTGAGGCATCTAACATATCAACCGAGGCGTCTAACACCCCCTGCAGTTGGAGCATTGGTGGAGCGAATGTTCAAACTGAGTCGGAACTCGGTGAGAAGAATGCCATGGTCGATGGTGCTGCAAAGATACCGAAGAATGCGCTTTTTACGGTGGTGAGGTGCAGCTTGTGGGGATCATACATATGGAGACGTGGCGTCGACGAGAGCAATGGTGACCATGGGTAGCAACATTGCAGCCCGAAGGGGCGATGTAGCAGCAGCCCATGCATGTCGATGGCATGACCACATGTGCAGGTTCTTGGTGGTGCGACGGCTCGTGCTCGCGGACAACGGGCTGACGATGATGATCCAGTGTGATGACGATGGTAGATGGGGTGCTCAGAAGGCTGTGGAGGGAGGGCCGTGTCGACGAGCATGCCGCATCATGCCACAATGTCATTGAAGGAGAAGAGGTGCCGGAGAGGTCGGAGCCAAGGCGGTGAAGTCCGAAGCCAAGGAACGTCGACGGGTCGGTAGGGCGATACAAACCAATCTATGATCGAAAAAAGTAGAGAAAACCTGATCTGAAGATGATCGAGGAAAATTCTAATTGGTAGCCGATCGGATGATCGATGACACGACTTAAACTACGGGTTGCGCAGATCGTCTCCTAGGGGCGGCACGACAAGCTGTGGAGGCGGCTGCTCAAGAGCGGCACCACTCTGATACCATGAGAGTGTGAAATATTTGGGGCAATCATGCAATGAATAGAATGAAGAACCACATGTTATATATATAGATCATGTCAGGTAGGTGAGGAGATAAGTGTGAAACTATGCAAGGTAGGTGAGGAGTCAGGTGCGAAATCATGCCAAGTGTGAAATTATGGTAGATAGGTGTAGAGACAAATGTGAAATCATACCATGCCTTAAGTATAGGTTATGAACTGATATATCTAATATATTAACCGAGTCGTCTAACATGAATTAGTGTATATCTGTATGCAGGGTTGCGACGCGTCCGTGCTCCTGGACCCGACCCCGGCGAACCCGCACACGGAGAAGACGGCGCCGATCAACATCGGTCTTGCGGCGTTCGACCTGATCGACGAGATCAAGGCGGCGGTGGAGGAGCGGTGCCCCGGCACGGTGTCCTGCTCCGACATCGTCATCTACGCGGCCCGCGACGCGTCCAGCATCCTTAGCAACGGGCACGTCCACTTCGACGTGCTGGCGGGGCGGCTCGACGGCGTTGCTTCGTACGCGGCGGAGGCGCAGCGCGACCTCCCGGACTCGACGTTCACGATCCAGGAGCTGATCCGCAACTTCCGGCGCAAGAACTTCACGGTGGAGGAGCTTGTCATCCTGTCCGGCGCGCACGCCATCGGCGTCGGCCACTGCTCCTCCCTCCGCGCACGGCTGACGGCCCCCGCCGACCAGATCCTGCCCTCCTACCAGAAACTCCTCCGCGGCAAGTGCGCGGCGGGGCCGGACCCGGTGGTGCCGAACAACGTGCGCGACGAGGACCCGGCGGCGGTGGCGGCGGCGATGCCTTCGTTCCTGGGGAAGCTGAGGAAGGTGAAGGACTTCCTGGACAACAGCTACTACCACAACAACCTGGCGCGGATCGTGACGTTCAACTCGGACTGGGAGCTGCTGACGGAGAAGGAGGCGCGGGGGCACGTGAAGGAGTACGCCGAGAACGGGACGCTGTGGGACGAGGACTTCTCCGACGCGCTCGTCAAGCTCAGCAAGCTGCCCATGCCGCACGGCAGCAAGGGCGAGATCAGGAAGCACTGCCGCCTCGTCAACTACTAGCTCGATCGCTTCATGATCTGCATTGCGTTTGATTATTCTTTCAGTTAATTAATTCGTCGGTCGGTTCGTTGGTGGTGGTGGTTGTTGTTGAAAATATAAGCACATGTAGGTTCAATTTATTCCATAAATTAATCATGACATCATGCATGCAAAATAACAGAACCATCACAGGCATAAAAGATCTAGACATGTAAACCAGGAAACTATACATGAATAGATCTAATACGGAGAACATGACTGTTACGTACCGGCGGTTCTGTTCGGATTGGTTTATCGATGTTGATGCTGCAGGCACGGTGTGGATGACACGAAGTTGACGACGACTTGACGCCGAAACCGAACGACGAGGAAGACGAGCCAGATCGACAGCAAGCAGTCGCGCAGAGCGCTTCCCAAAAACCTTATTCGCCCTCTCCCGGTGCAGGACTTCGAAGGCGACGGTTCCGGAGACCTGCTCTCCCGAACGACAGTGCACGCCGGCGGACGGGACGGAGTAGACTACGTGCGACGGCGCAGCACAATGGAGGAGGCAAAACCCTAGATTGATTTTCGCGTCGTGCTGTATGGAGGCGGCGACTCCGTATTTATAGAAGAACCAGGACGCGTGATCAGGACGCCTGCACGTTCTCCATAACTCGTAACCGAAACGGATTAGTTAGCGTATCCGATCCGGATTCACCGCCCCTCAAAACAGCAAAATAAAACTGCAAAAGAAAGCCGCGTCTGCGCAAGCACCTGGAGCGGATTTTGGCGGACCATTCACGCAGGTGCCGTGCGCCCGCGCCCCCCGCCCCGCCCAGCCCGGCCCGGCCCGGCCCGGCGAGGCGAGGCGAGCGAGCGCGCGCGTGTGATCCTCTAGTTCTCTCCCACACATGCCTCAAGTGGCTAGGAGTGCACCATTCCTTTTAAGTTGGTCTTCCTCTCCTAGAACTAGCAATGTGGTACTAAAGTTCACATGCATGCCTCCTTTGCATGAGTGGGCCTTTGAGATTTTAGGATTTATTCTTTTATATGGGCTTGGCCCACATAATCTAACAATCCCCCACCAGATCTCAAAGTCCCACAGAGATTTGCCTGAATTCCAATGTACTGTTTATATATCAGTGTTTCGATGGAGACCGATTAAGGTTGAACATCCACCTAGAACTCCAAGCTACACTTACTCACAACTTGAACAATGGACTACGCCTTGAATTGCAAGTTTGGTGCAAGCAAGCTTCACTTAAAGACTTAACTGATACTAGGCCGCCAGTAGGCTACCCCTCGGTTGGAGCGTATAAGTCATACTCCTTGGTCTCTTCATGAGCTTAGTAGGAGATTTTCCCAAGATCTCCATAGACTGCGACTAACAGTCGGGCTCATATAGGTGTGTTCTTTCAAGAACGTTCTGCAGGATAACGTCTTCGCTTTTGAAAGCCAATGGAACACATTAAGGCCTTAACCAACCTGCCTTGCAGTTTCTGAGAGTATTGCATCTTCACATAGAGAGGGTTGAAATTACTCTCCTCCAGTTAACTAATGGCTTGTTTTTCCCAGATCCTAATTCACGGGATCTCCGATCACATAGGTTGGGTTACTACCATAGATAACTCACATGGGTCTCATTCCCATCTCCTTCGATGCACTATCTATCACATTCCGTGATAGTCCCTTTGTAAAGGGATCTGCCAGGTTTCTATTTGTTTGGATGTAATCCAAGGTTATAACTCCGGAGTTTCTCATTTTCCTGACAGACTTCAATCGTCTCTTGACATGCCTAGACGATTTCATATTATCCTTAGAACTGTTCACCTTAGCGATAACAGTTTGATTATCACAGTTCATAAGAATAGCTGGCACTGGCTTTTCCACTGTAGGCAGATCCATCAATAGATCCCGTAGCCATTCTGCCTCAACAGTAGCAGTGTCTAGTGCCGCGAGCTCTGCTTCCATGGTTGACCTCGTCAAAATAGTCTGTTTACAAGACCTCCATGAAACAGCACCACCACCAATAGTGAAAACATATCCACTAGTGGCTTTGATCTCATCAGCATCCGAGATCCAGTTGGAATCACTATAACCCTCCAGTACCGACGGGTACCCAGTATAGTGAAGTCCAAAGTTCGAGGTACCTTTCAGATAGCGCAACACCCGCTCAAGCGCCTTCCAGTGATCATCTCCTGGGTTAGAAGTAAACCGGCTTAACTTGCTCACAGCAAAGGAGATGTCTGGCCTTGTTGCACTAGCTAGATACATAAGTGAGCCAATTATCTGAGAGTATTCCAGCTGATTCCTAGCAATTTTCTTATTCTTACGAAGTAACACGCTAGGATCATAAGGTGTTGGAGAAGACTTGCTTTCAGAATAGCCAAACCGGCTCAAGACCTTCTCCACATAATGAGATTGTAATAATGTAATACCATCCTCACCTCTAACCAATTTAATATTTAGAATAACATCAGCCACTCCCAGATCTTTCATATCAAAATTTTGAGACAAGAATAATTTGACCTCATTTATCACATTGATGTTTGTCCCAAATATCAAGATGTCATCCACATACAAGCATAGAATAACTCCCTCACCCCCACCATAGCGATAGTATACACATTTATCTGCCTCATTGACAGCAAAGCCTGCAGACGTCAGTGTTCTATCGAACTTCTCATGCCACTGCTTAGGGGCTTGTTTCAGACCATACAAAGATTTCAATAATTTTAACACCTTGCCTTCTTGACCTTCTACTACAAATCCATCAGGCTGTTCCATGTAGATTTCCTCATCCAGCTCTCCGTTAAGAAAAGCTGTCTTAACGTCCATTTGATGAACGAGAAGACCATGTGAGGCAGCCAAAGCAAGTAGTACTCGAATTGTGGTCAGTCTAGCAACAGGTGAGTAAGTGTCAAAGAAATCTTCGCCTTCTTTCTGAGTATAGCCCTTGGCAACAAGCCGAGCCTTATACTTTTCAATAGTACCATCAGGCCTAAGCTTCTTTTTGAACACCCACTTGCACCCTACAGGTTTGCACCCATAAGGTTTATCTGTCAACTCCCAGGTTCCATTAGCGATAATGGAATCCATTTCACTGCGGACAGCCTCCTTCCAATAGTCTGCATCAATAGATGCATACGCTTCTGAAATAGACTTGGGAGTGTCATCCACAAGGTACACAGTGAAATCATCACCAAAGGATTTGGATATCCTTTGTCTCTTGCTCCTTCTAGGAGCTCCACTGTCATCCTCCTCATTGACAAGTTCATGTGTATGTTCAAAAGGTTCAGGTGGTGTGATTGAACTGGGAATTATTTCAGAAGGTTGACTAGTAGTGTTATGTGTATCCTTTATTGGAAAAATATTCTCAAAGAACGTTGCATCTCGAGACTCCATAATTGTACCAACATGCATGTCAGGTACCTCAGTTTTAACTATCAAAAATCTATAGGCAATGCTATGATTAGCATATCCCAGAAAAACACAATCCACAGTCTTAGGTCCAAGCTTGCGTTTCTTAGTTATTGGCACATTAACTTTTGCCAAGCACCCCCATGTACGCAAGTAAGAAAGTGATGGTTTTCTCCCAATCCATACCTCGTATGGTGTTTTGTCCTTATTTCTGTTAGGAACTCTATTTAATACATGATTAGACGTTAGCAAAGCCTCCCCCCACCATGCCTTAGGTAAGCCCGCAGTGTCTAACATGGCATTCACCAAGTCAGTCAACGTGCGATTTTTCCTTTCGGCAATCCCATTTGACTCGGGAGAATAAGGAGGCGTCCTCTCATGTATAATGCCATGTTCCTCACAAAATAAGTCAAATTCGTTTGAGAAATACTCTCCACCACGATCTGACCTAAGTCTTTTTATCTTTCTGTCTAATTGGTTTTCAACTTCTGCCTTATAGATTTTAAAATAGTCTAAAGCCTCATCTTTCGTTTTCAATAAATACACATAACAGAACCTAGTTGCGTCATCAATCAATGTCATGAAATATCGTTTTCCACCCTTCGTCAACACGCCATTCATCTCAGAGAGATCTGAATGCAGGAGTTCTAGTGGTGCCAAGTTTCTCTCCTCGGCGGCCTTGTGAGGCTTACGAGGTTGCTTTGATTGCACACAACTATGGCATTTAGAACTTTTGTTGATGGAAACATTTGGAATTAAATTCATACTGGAAAGCCGAGACATTAAGCCAAAATTAATATGACATAGACGTGAGTGCCAGACGTTGGCCTCATCATCCACACTGCCACAAATATGGTTCACAGACTTATTGCAGAAATCTGAAAGGGAAAAACGGAACAAGCCTCCGCACTCATAGCCTTTACCAATAAAATATCCATGTTTAGACACGACTACTTTATTAGACTCAAAAACCAACTTAAACCCGTCTCTACATAAACGGGAGCCACTAACGAGATTCTTGTCTATAGAAGGGACATGCTGCACGTTCTTCAGCTGCACGATCTTTCCCGAAGTAAACTTCAGATCTACCGTGCCAACACCATGAACAGTAGCATGTGACCCATTCCCCATTAGGACGGAGGAATCCCGGGCGACCTGATAAGAAGAAAACAACGAAATATCAGCACACACGTGTACATTAGCTCCTGTATCAATCCACCAATTGGTAGATTGACTAACTGAAAGAACAGTAGGTAAATTACCATACCCAGTCCCATCTCCAGTCTTGCCAATGGTCACGTTAACAGACTTAGAAGTCTGTCCTGCAGGTGCCTTCTTTCCTTTGCGTTGTGGGCACTTCTTGGCCATGTGACCAACCTCACCGCACACAAAGCAAGTTCTATCATCCTGATTGTTGTTGTTCTTCTTCTTCTTGAAGTTGGTTGTCTGTTGCGCTTTGACAAATTTCCCTTTGTTCTTGCTTGAGGGTTTCTGTACCACATTGGCACTAGACTGCCCTCCATCACCCTTAGACACGGCGTCCTTTTCCCGAGCTTTCTCCTCAATTTCAAGAGACCCAATCAGACTCTCAACAGAGTACTCTTGTCTCTTGTGTTTGAGTGCTGTTCCGAAATTCCTCCATGAAGAAGGTAATTTCGCAATAATACATCCAGCCACAAACTTGTCGGGTAAGGCACACTTCAGGAGTTCGAGTTCCTTGGCAATGGCCTGTATCTCATGAGCCTGATCTACTACAGAACGGTTATCAACCATCTTGTAGTCATGAAATTGCTCCATGACATACATGTCATTGCTGGCATCAGTAGCACCGTATTTGGAATTCAGTGCATCCCATAACTCCTTCGCGTCTGTCATGTGCATATACACCTCGCACAGACGGTCAGCAAGAACACTAAGAATGCATCCAACAAAGAGAGTAGTGGCAGTCTCGAATTCTTTCTGCTTTTCAGCATCAAGAACACCTTCAGGCTTGCCATTACTAACCCAGAATACATTCATAGCAGTAAGCCACAGAGTGACCTTGATCTGCCATCTCTTAAAGTGCACACCGGAGAATTTATCCGGCCTCAGTGCATCGGCAAATCCAGCCATAGTAAAACCACAGTGCCTACAATAAGGTTTTTGGATTGTTGAAAATATAAGCACATGTAGGTTCAATTTATTCCATAAATTAATCATGACATCATGCACGCAAAATAACAGAACCATCACAGGCATAAAAGATCTAGACATGTAAATCAGGAAACTATACATGAATAGATCTAATACGGAGAACATGACTGTTACGTACCGGCGGTTCTGTTCGGATTGGTTTATCGATGTTGATGCTGCAGGCACGGTGTGGATGACACGAAGTTGACGACGACTTGACGCCGAAACCGAACGACGAGGAAGACGAGCCAGATCGACAGCAAGCAGTCGCGCAGAGCGCTTCCCAAAAACCTTATTCGCCCTCTCCCGGTGCAGGACTTCGAAGGCGACGGTTCCGGAGACCTGCTCTCCCGAACGACAGTGCACGCCGGCGGACGGGACGGAGTAGACTACGTGCGACGGCGCAGCACAATGGAGGAGGCAAAACCCTAGATTGATTTTCGCGTCGTGCTGTATGGAGGCGGCGACTCCGTATTTATAGAAGAACCAGGACGCGTGATCAGGACGCCTGCACGTTCTCCATAACTCGTAACCGAAACGGATTAGTTAGCGTATCCGATCCGGATTCACCGCCCCTCAAAACAGCAAAATAAAACTGCAAAAGAAAGCCGCGTCTGCGCAAGCACCTGGAGCGGATTTTGGCGGACCATTCACGCAGGTGCCGTGCGCCCGCGCCCGCGCCCCCCGCCCCGCCCGGCGAGGCGAGGCGAGCGAGCGCGCGCGTGTGATCCTCTAGTTCTCTCCCACACATGCCTCAAGTGGCTAGGAGTGCACCATTCCTTTTAAGTTGGTCTTCCTCTCCTAGAACTAGCAATGTGGTACTAAAGTTCACATGCATGCCTCCTTTGCATGAGTGGGCCTTTGAGATTTTAGGATTTATTCTTTTATATGGGCTTGGCCCACATAATCTAACAGTTGTTGTGGGCCGGATTGTTTTGTCGTATGGATCTGGAGAGATCACGTGGTGGACTTGGACATGCATGATGTATGCTTCAGGTCAGTCAGATCGAGAGGGAGGGTGGCCTGGGTGCGTCTTGTGTTGCTTTCTGTCGTACGTACGTTTGTCCATGCAGCGTTTCGTTGTATGCAGCTTGGGCTCGGATGTCCATCCATCCATCCATCCAATGATCATGTAATAATCACCGGTTTATGGGCTTAAGGTTTCTTTTGATCAAATAAACATGAGATTTTTTCGTCGCTGTTTCAAAATCACTAACCAGGATTACTTTTTTTTAAAACAGCTTATTAGTACTTGGTTTATTCATAGATTCATGCTAAGATTAAAAGTAATCAACTACAACTATAAGTCATTCACTGCAATCGAAAAGAATACATCTGAATTATACAACGTTCATGTACGTGCATGATGGCTGGTGTTGGCCAGTAGTACGTACTAGGCTCTGTTCTTTTCAACTTTTAGCTTCTGTTTTTGACTTTTCTACAGTAACTAACTTTTAAATGGAGTCTTTTTTCAAGATGAATCTACTAGTTAATCGTAGTACATATTGTACCGATTTCATTTATATTGGTAACAACCGTACATGAGTTTCTATTATTCTGTAATCTCTCACACGAACAGGCTAAAAATTATAAAACATAGATAAAAGTCAAAAACCTCAGTTAAAAAAAAACATGCCATAAATAAGGAAGAACTAAGGCCAGTCTCAGTGGAGGTTTCATGGAGTTTCATGGGCATTAAATCAAGTTGTGTGGACAAATCAAGGAATTAAGTACGATGGAGAGATGCTATTCTGAACGCTAAACAAGTTGTGATGCAGATACAAATCAAGTCTAGATCCAGGTTGTGCGACAAACCTGTTGCGACGTGATGCAATACTGATCAAGCTGTAGCTTCAGAATCGTTGTCAAGGACCTGATCGACGTGTTCTTGTAACGATATATACATCTTGATTAAGTCGAGCTGTTTGGCTGGCTGATTGCCTCGTTGTCAAAGCAAAGGGTTCAGACTTCAAAGGAGAGTGGTTCAGACAGAGTTCAACAGACAGACAGCCAACACCTGCAGACCTGCTTCTTTCTTTTGCATTTAGCAATCCTTACAAAATTACTCACAGGCGTCTCCTGAGAATCAGAATGCATATGTAGCATGATGAAATGTTTGCGCAGAGAAATTCTTTGTTTGTCCAGAGAAGAAGAAGATCCAATCGCACAATGAACAGGATTTGCTCTGTCGATCGCTCTACGGTCAGAAGAAGCTTGGAGCAAACAGACTTAAACAGTGAGATCGCACACGGAGGACGGCGCAGCGCACCGTGGCGAGGACGACCTGGATCTTGCAGTAGCGAGGACGTCACTGGGGATTATGACGGGTTTGTCGGCGGCGAGGCCATGGCGACGGTGACCAGGATGGCAGAACTGCACCGTCTATCCTCCAGCGGACGGCACAGGCGCAGGAGCAGCCCATTCCAGAAGGGAATCGGTCACGCGGCCCGGCCCACACTCGCCTCCGCAGAGAGGTTCTTATCGTCTTGGAGGGCGCCGCGATATTAAACTCAGTGGTAAAATAATCTAAAGTTATTTAAATTGGATCATAAAAATTTTACTTAGACTGAACTGAATTTATCTATACCATACATTAGATATTTTTCTACATCTCAGACTAAAATCTATTCTGTCTAAGGTTCAGCTTCGCCCCTGATCACCGGGCAGATAGGTACACCATACCAAACGCCGGGCCACCGCCGCCGTGGCCGTGAGCGGCAAAGGCGGCACCGCAACCCGGCACCCCACCCCAGCAGAGAGTAGACTGGCTCGGGCATGCGTATTAATTAAGGGTGTGTTTGGTTGAGCTGTGGCTTCTGAAAAAGCTGCTGTGAGCTATGGGCTGTGGAAAAGCTGCTGTAGGTTGTGGGCTGTAGAAAAGCTGTAAGCTGTTTGGTTCAAACAAGTATAAAACTTACCTCCTATCTCTATTTTCCTTGAAACAACTGTGAAACAGCTCTCTATTTTCACCATTTCAAAAAGCAGAAAGCCAAAAGCAGGGTCCAAGGTGCTTTCAAAACTGTACTGCCCATTAGTAGCTGCTTCTGAAAAAGCAGCTTTTGGCTTCCACCCCTTTGGTTAGCTTTTGGCTTTTTAGAAGCAAAAGCAGCTCCTAAAAGCTCAACCAAAGGCACCCTAATTCCGGCCGTTCCTTTTCTTTTTACGTCGTGGTGCAAGCATGGCATGCGTGCAGCGAACATGCTTTATACGGAAGCGCTGTTGAACATTAGACTGTTGTTTTAGCTAAAATCAATCGATTTTTTTAATTATATATGTAACATTATTTGTTTATATTTATAATATTTTTTTATCATGTATACAATATTTCAATATATCTGTAATATTTTTCTGATAACTACAACATTTTTTTTGCTAAGAAAAGTTGTATATATGTTAAAATGTTGTATATATAGATAAAAATATTATAAATACGGATAAAAAATGTTACATACATGGCAAAAAAAAAACTAATTTTGATTGAAAAAGCAGTCGAACATTCATTAGACACTCTATTTTTAATGCCCGGCCGGCCAGCTCGATATCCAGATCGATTGTAATTAAAATTGGCAATACGTACGTACAGGGTATATACTTCCGTTGCTAAATACACGTCATTTTGGTTTTTAAATTTCGTTCGTCTATACGTGTCATTCTACACTTTCGAGGTGACCTTTTACTATTTTTTCTTTCAGTACGTCTATACGTGTCGTTATACTCCCAGGTCTAGTTATTCCTACTTATAACATATCAACTAAACAAACTTAACATACTCATACGGAAGCTATTAATTAGGCCCTGATCAATATGGCTTCAGCTTCTGGCTTCAGCTTATTTTTGCACTATTCATAAATTTTGTTTTTTTCTGAACTTTTGGCTTTTTTTGAGTTTTTTTACCGGTTCTTTTTTCCTCGTATTTGTTTACATTATACGCGATGGGCTAATATGTTTTTTCTATTTTTAAATTTTTTTAAATTTAATTATGGTAAATAAGCCTCTGTCAGCTACAGTACTTTTTTCAGCCAGCTACAGTGTTTTCAGCCATAAGCCATAAGGCTTTCAGCCGAACCGATCACCACCTTAATCTAATTTCCTAGTTAACTGTATCCAATACTCCATTGCAGTGGTGACTTCGTCCTCCTCCCGTAGAAAAAAAAATGACAATAACAGTACAGAAACAGGGTAATGATCGATTGCACATCCATCACTCAATGGTTGTTAGTGTTGAATGAAGAATGCTTGGTTGCATGTGCGAAGGTTAGTTGGTTGCGTGTGCAAAGGTTAGTTGGTAACGGAGTTGAGTACGTAGTTGCGTGTTCAGCTTAGATGGTATATCATAAATGAAATTAACTATATTCGAGAGTAAGACGTACATACCATAGTAAATGAGACACTTGTTCTATACACACACTAGTCAAATACACGTGCTTTGTTACGGATAAAAAAAATCATATTATCTCAGTACGATGAGTCGACATTGCTCAGCTACGTTGTACTTTTGGGTCTGTTGCACATCCTATAGAGCTTTGTTGTTTTTTGGTTAGAGAATTTTGAGGATGGTGAAATTTATTTTTTTGGGTAGATTATTTTTTCTATTTTTATTAGAATTTTTTAGGGAGATGCAAAGAGGAGTTGGGAGGAGCAGATAAGCCACTACCACTATCAACTCACTTTTTTAAGTAGTAGAGATAGTAATAGCTGTTAGCAAGATAATCATAACGCTTAACAAACCTTAAGATAACACTTAACAAACCTTAAAGATAGCACTTAACAAAGCATTCAAGCTAGGCCCATGTGCACTGATAGGATGCTCATTCGAAAGTCTAACGTTGTCAAACAGTGGCGGAACTAGGCCTCGGAACCAAAGCCCATGTAAAATTCATGAAAATCACAAAAAACAGAGTTAATCTAAGAGTTGGCTCAAGAGCAGCTGGTCCAGCCTGGGGCTTGGGCTGGTTTCACCCCTGTTGTCAAAGACGGGAGGGGTGGGCCCAAACAAGCGTTGGAGCTACATTACTACATCATCTGCAGTCCACGCTGTTGCCTCCAGGGCCGGTCCTGGGATTTTAGGGATCCGGGGCGAAACTAGAAATAGGGGCCCTAGTATAAATATCTAAATATAAAACTATATACACACACAAATATATATATATATATATATATATATATATATATATATCTCTAATTTTACCAACAAACACTTAAAATACGTTATGTATTAAAGAAAAATTCATATCAAAGAGTTTATAGATATTACCTTAAAAATTTCTTCTAACATTTCTAGATGCGAAGTCACTGCCGGATGCATATTTTCTAGATGACATGGTACTGAAAATTTAAAGAACAATAGTATAATTAGTAACTACAAAGCACTAATTATTGATTAAAAAATTCCTAATATGCAAACATCTCTGCATGCAAGGCCTTAGGACTCATAACAAGCATGCATAGTGGAGACTAAATATGTGGATTAAGGAAGAACAAAATGGCGTAGGAGCTGAGCATGGCAAAGAATAATCTAGAATCTGAATAGACACAGGGACGGTTGCAGCCATAAAACTAACGTATGTAGAACTAAATAAATAGCCTAGAGCGCACGGAAAGCATTTCAAAAAAGGGCACTCAACAATGCAATGATAATACGAAGACGAGGGCACAGAGCCTCACCCACCGGAGTCCGGAGCCAGGCCTTAGGAGGAACCGTCGAACCGACAACCGAGGATTTCTTTTCTTTCTTCTGACTTTTTTCCTTTGGTTATTAGTTGAAAACAACCATAACAAGAGATTTCATAAGAACAAATATGGAACCTGCTAAGCACCGCCATACAAAGAGAGTCCATGTAGAACAAACACATGAAACTAAACATGCAAAGGGAGAGTCTGTATAGAATAAACACAACTGAGGTACTGAAATATATGTCGACACTTCTCTGTTATGGTCACCTCTGGCTTCAAGGATCAATGTTGCAAAACTTTGACCTAGCAAATCCCTTTCAGCTATGTAGCAACAGGTCAACAACAATATGGAACAAAACTTATTTCATGTTGAGAGAATGAATAAAATTTTTTGTTGAGATATCTTGTAGTAACAATAACAACAACAATATGGGTTGTTGAGATATCTTGTAATAATAACAAGATTATGGAAGATAACCATAACTCCTAACAAACTTATTTCATAAGCACCATGTGCATCGACACAGCTAAGATTGTGGCCCCACATAACTTACTTAGTCCTACACTATCCTCCTTGGCAAGTTAGCATTGAGGATCGATAATTCATAAACAAACATGACCAATATCAGAGTAAGATGGCCAGACGAAAGAAATCATTGAGTTCATAACAATACGACACATCCCCAAAAGTGCGCACGACGCATTCAAACTAGCACCCACGGCACCCCGGCCATGGCCGTAGCCTCCGTCGCCATCCACACGAATGCGCACAACATGAAAATATCTATGTATATGCATGGATGAACATTTCATGCAGTGTGCTTAAGTTGAACACAAGTTGAACGAAGGTAACATAATCCTTGTGATCATTGATTAACTAAAACACACATTTGCTTCTTTGCTAGATTACAATCCAAAGAAGATAGGCATTTATGCATACTATCTTTATAAAAGACTAACATGAACTTCCTAAACGCTTTGGTTCCCAAAGGCCAGATGAGTACCACACTGAATTTAGGGACAAAATGTTAGTAGGAGCAGCAATCGTAGTGGTATGCACATATCATTAAAGAAGGAGCTCATCGGCATGAAAGCTTGCTGGCATCAAATAGGGGATCATGCCGACTAGGATTTGCATTAGCCGCGATGTGCAGATCAATAGCAACCCTGAGAGGAGCACTGTTGCCTTGCCATCTTCCTAGCCACTGCCGTCTCCATCATCCGAGCATCACTTACATATATTTTGGCATTATTTTATTGGAGATTATATTGAATATTCCACTAATAGTTTGATTTTACTAATATTTTTGAATTATTTCCAGAGAAAAATTGATTTGTTCCACTACTGGTCTTGAATTTTTCCATGAGCACGTTTGATTCTCGTATGATCTACCGAAGCATTAGAAATTAAAGCATTGAACATTTCATCCTAAATGCTCAAACATTTCATTTCCCTTGAGTTGACAGAGCAGCTGCCCTACCTTCGGCCTCATTCCATCAGAAGTATAGTGCATGTTCTCTCTGGTTGTGGCTTTTGACTTTTGGTTGAAATTTTTTAATTTTGCCTGTTTGAGACAGAGATTACTACAATAGAGATACTCACAAATAATTTTAGCCAGTACAGGTGATGGGCTTTTAACATATACTACAATTAACTTGTGGATTCCATCTTGAAAAAAATATTCCGTTTAAAAGTTAGATACTGTATCAAAAGCCAAAAGTCTCACACAAAAGCCAGAAAGAACAAGACCATAAGTTCCTCTCGTAGGCGTGCACACACTGTCTCTAGAAGAAGTAAAAAAGATTTTTGTACAACCTGTTGTAGCAAGGCTAGCAGGCCACAAATAGCTGTAAAATAGTACTCTCTGATTCCTAAATAAGTTGTTTTAACCTTCTCAATTTTTATTTAAATATTAGTCATTCTACAACTTTTATGTACATTTACCTCGTTTATTTTGATTGGATGGATTCTTTTGGGATATGGATTTGGTTTATAACTTTCGAATTCTTGCTATTCACTAGAGATATTATGAAGAGAGAGAGAGAGAGAGAGAGAGAGAGACAGTCGCATGTGATTTTGGCCAGTATAGCTGAGGTCGGTACAATGTGTACTACAATCGACTAGTAGACACTGACTGAAAAAAATACACCATTTGAAAAACCTAGCCATTATACTCTTATTCAATGAAGGTTCATTATCTAATGAATAAATGAGATATATTCCCTCCAGTCACCAAAGAGTGACATTTTTTACTTTCCAAAGTCAACAAAATGCTCATTTGACCACTAAATTCTCTTATTATATATTTTAAAAAGTTATAAAAGTGCAATATTTTGAAAGTATTTTTATGATAATTTCACTCATATCATTTTCATATGTCCAAATCATGTGTTTTAAACAATATCATTGGTCAAAATTAACAAGGTTTGACTGCATGTATAATAGGGCACAACTCTTTTGTGACCGGAAGGAGTATCTCTCAACCTCTCTCTCTTTCCCAACACACTTAATAATGAAATTATTATAGCATAGGAATAATTGAAAGGCAATAAATCCACTTACATTTACATTTGGAATCGGAGGGAGTAAGAGCAAGTCCAATAATAGAGCCAAGTGTTTGGCTATAAGTCAAGTTATAAGAGTCAAGTTATACAATAATTTTCCTTCTATTTGTCTACAAAAGGTTTTTATTATTATATGGTACCATGTCTCACATTCTCTTTCCTATTCCTCCTCACATACATTTATTATCTGAGCCCACCACTGCATAGGTTCCTGTGCCCAGCTTGTTGCTTGCATGAGAGCCAAGCTCTCATCTCTCTCCTCTCTTCTCTCCTCCACATCAGCAAAAATGCTGACTAGCTTGGCTATAAGACCATTATTGGACTTGTTCTAAGAGCAAGTTTAATAGTACAGATAGCTGTTACCTCCAATACATTTCCATGTCATCAAAAGATAATGATGCAGTCAACTCATACAATAAGCTGGCTATAAGTTGTCTCCACAAGAGCTCTCAATCATTTAATACATACATAGGTATTGATAATTTAATACATGCATGGGTATAGCAATTAGTTCTATGGGTACATGCATGGATAATGCCTCTTTTCCTGTGCTATAGCCTGACTCTTGCATGGGAGTCGGCTTGGCTCTCTCTCTCCTTTTCTCTCCCCTCCATATAGGACTATACTGACATGAATTCCCTTGTAGCTAGCACAGTCAGCCTTATTAAACTTGCTCTAAGGCGAAAAGACACCATTGTCTGGAGTTTAATTTGTCTATGTAGAATCAATGCACCAAGTTCTTGTCTAGAGATCGTCAGTTGGATTATTTGCGTAGATTTTTCTAGGATTTAATTATGTACACCGTGTGCCAAAACTTCAAATAATCAACCAACTGACCTCTTAGAAAAACTTGCAGCGCACATGCATGCTTCCAATAATTGACGATTAATAGTCCAGTTTTAGTGCGCACGGGAACGATCTGGGCGCCATGATCGATCGAGGTGTATTTTCAACTTGATCGCGCGATCATCGGTCGTCATTTGTCAAACAGCGAGGACTTGGCGTGTTTGCTTGCCCAAATCGACCTTCCCAAAATTTGGCTAGCCCTAATTAATAGTCTGGCCCTTGCTTGGATGGTTCGTCAAAGAAGGCGGCTCGAATATCGGATGCATGCTAGCTCGATCGATCGTCTTCTAGACTCAAGTGGGTACGTACATGCATGGCAAGTAGCTCACTAGCCATCTAAGCTTGCTCATGAAGGGCAAATTTAGGCTGTGCTCGGTTAAGCTGAAAAGCTGTGGTTTATGATTTAAATTGTACTGTAGTTGTCTGAAATTACACTTTAGCTGAAGGTGGCTTATTTGTCGTAATTAAAATTAAAAAATTTTAAAAATAAAAAATATGTTAGCTCACCACGGACAATGCAAACGAATACGGAAAAAAGAACCGGCAAAAAAGCTCAAAAAAAGCCAAAAGTCCAGGAAAAGATGAAATTTATGAATAGTAAAAAATAAATCAGAAGTAAGAAGCTCAAGCTGAAATGAGTGAGGCCTTAATTGGAGTAGTAGTACTATAGCAGCTAGCGAATACTAAATGCTGATCAAATGCTAGAATTAGAACGTGGGAGATTGGTGATCCTTTCTTTTCTTCAAGCTTGCCGCGAAACCGGGAGTGATATGTATGACCCTACCTAACTTGCGAGTGTCTTTGAAGATTACTAGCAGCTAGTAGTATTATGCGCGTCGATCACGTACATGACCTAATCCGGCTTTCCGTGCGATATCTCCTTGCTAAAGGTCTATCTCTCATCTTTCAAGCTGGTTGAATGGATTATAGAAGGTACAAGATGTACTTCCATTCCTTTACCTATTCCTGTTTAGCAGCTTCTGTGCTTATTGAATAATCTGAGCTTACTTAGAGCCTGTTCTTTTCGGCTGCGGCTTATGACTTTTGGCTGAAATTTTTGAATTTTGGCTGTTTACGGTACAGATTACGGAGAGATAGATACTCATTTGCGATTTTAGCTGGTACAGATGTTAGGCTTTTAACGTGTAGATAACTTATAGATCCCGTCTTGAAAAAATACTTCGTTTGAAAGTTAGGTACTATAACAAAAATCAAAAGCCGCTGATTTTTAACTCAAAGAACAGGCCCTTAATGGGCTCCTGTCATTCTCATTGGTTCAGACAACTAAGAAGTCAACTAATCTTGTCTTGATTTACTCCGCGTCGCATGCATGCATGCAGCTCGATCGCACGCTTACGCTCGAGCCAAGCTAGCCGCTTCGCCTGTCTAACTTGCATTGCATGCAACTCCGCTGGGACCACGTTCTTACAGCAGTCAGTCTAGCTAGTCAAGGTTCTACCGATCTTACAGCAGGATACACGTATACTACTATGTACGCTAGTATGCATGTATGGTGCCGCAGGCCGGCGCGTGCACTTGAGGAGTTAGGATTTAGTTATGCCCTGAGTTTAGTGGTAGAATGATCTAAACTATCTTGGCTGAATCATGTAAATGTTATCTAGACTAGATTAAATTTATCCGGACTTTACACTAGATATTTTTTCATATTTCAGATTGAAGTCTATCCTACTCGGGGTGTGACTTCGCCCCCGGTTGGTATGGATACATAAACTTACCACCCCAACATGCATGTAAGATAATGTCGTTGGGCTTGGTCCGCGCGGTACCCACGACTCCACCGCACACAGCAACTGCGAAAGGTAAGAGATAATTAAGCTACGAGACATCATCGTGCAGATTCTGAACACTCAACCCCATAATCCCAATTCGTAGCAGGCAGCAACGTAACTAACCTCTGCACATGCGTCCAGCTAATAACTCTTCGTTTAGTAGTTTTAATTTAATGGATAGTGAGGTATAGGTTAGGTCTACTACTATTTTTCCCCTACGGGAGGAATTAAGCAACGATATAGGTTGATTTGCCAGTATATAATCCGTGTACTTGTTGCACGATCCATATACATGAATATATATGGTGTAATTGCCGCCGTCTAATCTGCTACAGAGGATTATGAAGACCTCTCAACCAAGTTTTCGCCTCGAATTGAAAGATGAAGGAAGCTATGCACCGACAGGAACAATTCTGTTGCGGGTACGTCACCCCGGAGGTCTAAGATATTATATGATAAATTATTGTCAGATTTGTATAGTTGGAATTTGAAATTTGGTCACCTTACAATTTTCAGAGGCTGTTTTGTCAGAGAAACTGGTTAGATCAGGCAGGGCATGCGGTCAGACCGGCGAGGCTCAGTGGTTTGATCGACCATCGTCAGCTGCCTGACAGGCAAGAGGTGAATTTTGGCTGGAATTTTTGTTATTGGGGAAACTTGGTCGTGGTATGGATTTCTTGGACTTCAGTCAATGCAATTATATTGTATGGAGCATACTTTGACTAACATAGGTCAAGTTATAAAGAACTTGTTCCCGAAAATAATCTCTTTTTCTTTAGATATGCAGAGAAGTTTAGAGTCAACTATGATCAATGGCGAGGATTGAGACTATACTCAGGAGGAGCCGAGACCCAAAACGATCAACAATGCTGAGTGAGATGACTGCGTTTAAAGTATGGCACAAAGAAGACGAGAAATATTGAAGGGAAGGTTCAAGCGACGAGTTGCACCAAATGGCTTGGTCGGTCCAAGTGAGGCGTGGTCCGATGGAACCAGTGTGATAAGCTAGTATTACACTTATACGTGACAAACATGACGATTACTTACAGGGAAAGATGAAGACTGGGTTAAGAAAGGATATTCTGGTAAGGAGGCTAAATACCAAAAAAACATATTGGATCAAAACCATGGTGCTTGAAAAAGCAGTTTAAGTTAAGGAGATAATTCAAGATATAAAACCATCACTCATGATGTCTTTTTGATTTGGTTGATTTGCTCTTGGTTCTTGTTGGTTTTGATCTCTTCTCTCCCCTTCTTGATCTTACTGCATGCTAAGGACGTGTAAGTGATGGAGATAATTCAAGAAGATCATATTCCATCCATCAAGGTACCAAGTCATGCAAGATTTTGAAGTTGCTCGGTTATTTCTTAATTCTAGTGTTTTTCTTCAAATCTTCAGCAGAAATAGCTTGTTATGATATGTGGAAACTCATCTAGAGTTATCTTGGCTATCATACATTTTGCTGCATCGAGACTAGAAATACATTTTGCTGCGTGTTTGCGCACTCGATCTCGGGCTTTTCCTAGTGTCTCTCATCGTCAAGCAGTGCGGTATATTTTTAGGTATCTTTAGGATACTCTTGACTTTAGACTATGGTATTGTTCTGATTCTGCATTCACTCTTCACGCTTTCTCTTATGCTGATTTTATGGGGTGTAGGATAGATAGGAAGAATACCTCAGACACTTGTCATTTCTTATGCACATCTCTTATCTCTTGGTCATCTAGGAAATAGTTATTTCTTGCACAGTCCATTGCTGAAGCGGAGTATGTAGCTGCTGCTAGTAGTTGATCTTATGTTCTCCGGATCTTATCTACTATGTGGGACCATGGGTTAGCTTTAGATAGTGCTCCTCTCTTGTGTGATAACATTGGTACCATAAATATTGCTAAAAATCTAGTGCAATACTTCAAGACTAAGCACATTAATATTATATACCATTTCCTTAGAAACCATGTAGAGAAGGGGATGTTGTTCTTCAGTTTGTAGAGTCCGAACACCAATTTACAGATATTTTCACTAAGGCTCTCAACTTTCTCGTTTTGCTTCTTTATGGAGGAGTTGGGGGTTATTCGACCTTTTGACTTAGTTTGAGGGGGGGAGTTTGACTCTTTTGCATCCATTGTATCATAATGCATATTTAAATTTCAGTGACTTGCATTGTAAAAATTGAAATGAAGTTTTGACTATTATCCCGGTGTGACATGATATCTTGCTTTACAACTTGTTATGTCTTTTGCTAGTTTACTATATTTATCATGTCTTTCTATGTGTAGCTTAATTTTTACCATGCTAGTTTGCTTAAATGTGAAAAACTTAAAGTAAAACATGTAATTGTTGGATCTTATGACTGGTTTTACTTTAGTTATCATCTTATGATTCATGCTATATCAAATAGGCTAAGTTGAGTTTAGAATCTAAATTGAGCTTTAGATTGAGCTATGCTAGTTCACTGTTGAAGCATGAGCTTACTTCTCCTAGGCTTTTGCGGCTCGAGTTAGGTATAGCTTATGGACTCAGGAGCAGCTCATTATTCTTAAACTATAAACTAAAAATGAAAAATGATCTCTTTTGTGTGCGAAAAACTGATCTTACCAATTCTTTATTATGAGACAGCTTGCCATTACACTAAGCATGAATTCAGGGGAGTGTTGGATGACCATGACCATACTTTTAAGCTTATTGCGTGGGGTGGTCAATAAAGGCTTGAGGTCTAGCGCATGGCTCAATCAAAAGAAGTGCAACAAAAGATTGAAGCTTATGAGGTAGTTGTAGATGACTCATAGTCCAGAACTTACTTTACTAAGATAGACCAAAAATGTATTTCAAAAAGTGCTAAATATGCTATTTGTGCTTCATTCTAAGTACTTGAACAAAATGATTCAATTCCAAACTTGTAGCACTCTAAATTGACTCAATTATGCTTCTTGGTTCTATTTAGTTTATTGACATGGCTTAGCTAACTTTTGATACCTTTGGCTAAATTATAACTTTGAGCAACTTGACATGCTAAGATCTACTTAATTTTATATTCTTGCTCAATTGGCTTAACTTTCATATATATATATATATATATATATATATATATATATATATATATATATATATATATATATATATATATATATATATATATATATAGTATAAATAACAGGGGCACAATGGTGCCCAGGCTCCATGCCTGAGACTTTCCATCCATGATTAAGATTTTTCATCCATGATTGAGACATTCCATCCTGATATATTATATATCATTGCATTTGCACGCATCTAAAAGCAATCCAAAGGCAAAGAAACTTGGTGCCCAGACACCATGGTGTCCTATTTCAGTGTCCTATATATATATATATATATATATATATATATATATATATATATATATATATATATATATATATATATATATATATATATATATATATATAGGACGAGTGTTTCATGCACCATGGTGCCTAGGCACTAATATCAATACCCGTTGATTTGCTTCGAGATTCGCAACGTTTGATGTGGGTATCTTCATATACCCATAAAAAAGTATATTTGAGATGTCAAACTCCGAAAAAATTTAAATTCAACTTCAGTTTAATTAGTTTGAACTATTTTTATGGTATATACTCACTGTAGTTGCATTGAACTCAAAAGTAGTTCAAACTAATTTGAACTGAGTTCAAAACTTACTTACCATAAATATATCAAGAGTATAAAATATTTTCATACCCAAACTCAAAAAAATTATCAATCATACACGTGTATCGGATATTGGTGCCTAGGCACAATGGTGCCTTATGTAATTATATATATATATATATATATATTCCCCTGATCTAGATAGCTACGTCACATTATATGGCTAGGTGTAATACTTGTAAAGTCATTTTTGATAATTTTTATAGCTCTTTATCAAACAAAATATGAATAAAATGTAGACACTTCATGTCATTCATGCTCTATCTTCTTCCATTCATCTCGATGGCTCCATTGTCAAAGGGGGAGAAAAATGGTAAAAATGCATATCTAGAATATAATTTAGAGTTTTTGTATGAATTCTTGTTATGTTGGAGTTTTTTTGCTCTGCTGTGACTCTCTTGATCTTTTTATCTCTTCTCACCGTAACCAAGGTCAAATAGAACAATTGTTTTTCCATATGGATCTAGAGTGAGATTTTCAACTTCTTTTGGTGGAGTTGAAGCTTTTTGTAGAACACTTGCTTTATTTAGTAGCTTCACTCTATTTCTGATTTATATTATCATTTTCAATCCTTTTGTGACTATTTTGAGCTCCTCTCTGCAAAATTCCTTCTTAACTTCTAAACCACCTCCTATTTGCATTTTTTTGAGAAATTGCTAATGGTTTCATAAATGGGGAGATTGAGAGACTATGTGAAATGGTCTAGGATATTGTGTGATGACCATTACTAAGTTTGTGAAGTTGAATTTTGAATTTTGCTCTACTTGTACTTTTCAGATGCTATTTTGGCAGAGGAACTGGTCGGACCGACCAGGGTGTGCGGTCAAACCGACTAGGCTCAGCGGTCTGACTGACTTCCATCAGCGGTCAAACTAGCTGACGTTAGCGATCTGATCGACCAAAGGTGAATTTCGACTGTAATTTTTGTTATTTAGGAAATTTGGTCATGGTTTGGATTTCTTTGACCTAGGTTAGTGTATTTATGTTGTATAAAGTATACTTTGACTAACGTGATTCAATTTATGAAAAACTTATACTCAAAAATAATTTCTTTGTCTTTGGATGTGTAGGGAAGCTTAGAGTCAATCATAGTCAACGACGAGGATCAAAGCTATGCTCAGGAGGAGCTGAGGCCCAGAACGATCAAGGATGTCAAGTGAGATGGCTGAGCTCAAGTATGGCACAAGGGAGATGGGAAATGTTAAAGAGAAGGTTCAAGCGACAGGTTGCACCAAGTGACTTGGTCAATCCAAGTGAGGCATGGTTCGGTGGAACTGAAATGGAAGAGACTTACCGACACATAGCAAGCCAGCGGTGCACCTACACATGGCAAACATGGTGATTTTTTGCAAGGAAAGGTGAAGACCGGGTCAAGGAAGAGTATTTTGGTAAGGATGCTAAATATCGAAAACCATGTTGGATCAAAACTATGGTGTTTGAGCGACGCTTGGGAAAGTAGTGTAGGTCAAGAAGATGCTGAGAAAATCAAGTGAATCAAAGACTATAGACTTAGTGGATTCGGTCTTGTGTGCTTTAAAAGCGTACATGAGTTAAGTTTGTGAGTAAAACCCGTGTTACGTGGGGTTAATGGATTTCCCCAAATGGGCTAGTCGATGGTATCCATTAGGCTTATATGTGGGCTTGTTGCCTCATCTATTTAATAGGTTGGGGATGAAAGCTTACAAGCTAACCATCCAACCATTTAACCGACCATTCCAACTTTGTGTTCTAGGGTTAGGGTTTGAGAATTGTGAGTGCTGTGGTGTACTTTCTTGTCCTCTATATAGGGTGGCTATAAAATCTTTATTCTTAAGTAGCAATAGATCAACTTTGTTCATCGCTCATGGTGTGTTCTTGATTTGGTTCATTTGCTCTTCTTCTTGTTGGTTTTGATCGCTTCTCTCCCATTCTTAATCTTGTTGTGTGCTACTGACGTATAAGTGATGGAAATAACTAAAGGAGATCATATCCCATCTTTCTGTGCACCAAGTCTTGCATGATTTCGAGGTTGCCCGGTTTTGCTTGGATTTTATCTCATTTTGAGATTTCTTGATTTTAGTGTTTTTATTTCAATTTTTTTTGGGAGGAATAGCTTGATATGACATATGGAAACTCATCTAGATCCATCTTGTCTATTTTCTACCCACGAGCAAGTAATATCATAAGATTTTAAAGTTTACCTAGTTTTATTGCTATGTTGCTTGTTCTTGGGAAAGGTTGAAACTTTGACTAAGATTCATCTGATCTTTAGATGGAATAGATTTTTGAGACCCTTAGCAAGGTTCATGCAAAGTTTCATCTTTTTTGATTGAGGATTTTGAGAGTTGCACCATTTTCGATCTTGGCTTGGATTGATTTTCTGTTCTGGAAACAGAGGAGTGGTCAGACCGCTTCTAGGTCTGGTCCAACTGGCCACCGATTAGATCGTCGTGGTCAAGCTAGTCAGATTGGCCGGCGGTCAGACTGCCAGTGTTTTGCCAGTCAGACGGCCTCCCTGTGGCGGTTAGTCTAGTGGGAAGCTATATTTTTCCTCTCTCGGGCTTTTTAGTTTATTGCTTTGCTCGTCTTTTAATTTTGATCTTTATAACTCTATATCTATTAGAATGAAGAATTAGAGAATATTTAGATAAATTTTTTAAAACATCATTTATTCCACTTTATTGCCAAAATGGTTCTATAATTTATTTGCAAACCCTCCTCTCTTTTGCTAACACGAACTGCGAGCCGTCCAATAATTGACGTGCGAGCGAGCCAGAGCGGACGAGAGAGAGAGAGAGAGAGAGAGAGAGAGAGAGAGAGAGAGAGAGGGAGAGAGAGAGATATTGTCCTTTGGATCTTGCCAAAGAAGAACGGTCACACAATCATCGGAGCATATATTGACATAAAAGTCTGCATGAGCTAGAAATTAATATGTTTCTAAACTCGTATCAGTCCTCTATTTAGAAATTATATCTGTACATTCTAATTAGCGCGCATATATTCGTGTATATATCGTACTAGGTTTTTCTCTTTCTGAACTAGATCGTACTAAAATTGAGTCAGCTACACATATATACAACCCCAACTAGATTAATTAGAAAAATATGAAGACAATCAGACAAGCAAGTTGACAGGGAAATTCCGTGCAACTTGTACGTTGACCAAGATAGAGCGATGACACCAGGCACCGGCTGATAATCGAGCTAAGCTGTTGCTGTGCTGCTCATCACCACACTTCAGTTGTACCAGCTTAGTCGCATGCATGATTGCCATGCACGTTCCTGAGCGGCATCTCTGCATTTTTAGTCAAATGAGGATCTGAAGTTTATATCCAACAAGTGCATATATGCATGCATTCTTGGATCACAAGCAAAATAAATTAACAAATGCTTGCTTGTCTGCAATTCTGCATCAGCCATCAGCGCATGCAAGCAAAGGCTAGCAACTCACCAGCAGCAGCCTGTACCCATGATCAGCAGTATATATACCCCTCGATCACAAGTTCCTGGACGTGCCACAGCAGTTCTAGCTAGCATCGGTTAAGCACTTCAGTTCGTAGGAAACTAGCTACGTAGCTAGCAAGCGAATAGCGATCGAATTGGGGGAGATGGTGAAGCTTAACGCCGGTGCCGTCGCGTTGTCTCTCTGCGTGTTGCTCGCCTGCTTCCTCGCCGGGCAGTCGGCGGCCGGCGGCGGTGGCTACAACAACAAGGACGTCGAGGGCACCGTGAGGAAGGAAGTGGAGAAGGCCATCTATAGCAACCCCGGCAAGGGCGCCGCCCTCATCCGCCTGGTATTCCACGACTGCTGGGTCAACGTAAGTAATTTGTCATGCATTAATTATACAGTAATTTAAGTTTGACAATGTGTCTGGTCATCTAAATTGTGTTAATGCATGTGCTAATCAATTTGCTAATAACTTAATTGCAGGGTTGCGATGGATCCGTGCTCTTGGACAAGACGCCGTACAGCAGCTCCCGCGGGACGGAGAAGAGCGCGGCCAACAACATCGGTCTCGACGGCTTCGATGTGATCGACGGAATCAAGGCCAAGCTCGGGGACGGCGTCTCCTGTGCCGACATCGTCGTCTTGGCGGCGCGCGACGCGACCGTCATCCTCAGCCGTGGCAAGATCACCTACCCCGTCCAGACGGGCCGCAAGGACGGCGTGGTCTCATCGGCCGTCGCCGCCGACGCCACCCTCCCGTTCTCCACCTTCGACTTCCAGCAGCTCAAGGACAACTTCAGCAAGAAGAACCTCACCCAGGAGGAGCTCGTCATCCTCTCCGGCGCGCACTCCGTCGGCATCTGCCACCTCTCCTCTTTCCAGGACCGCTTCAACCCGTCCACCGCCACCCCAATCGATACCAATTACGAAGCGGCCCTCCGCAAAGACGTCGATGCCCTGAAGATGCTCCAAAGGACGTCCGACCCGACGGAGAAGAACAACATCCGCGACATGGCCCCGGCCTTCCGGAACATGTCCGGCTACGACGCCACGGGGGTGGACACGACGGCGACGGGAGCCCTGGACAACAGCTACTACCACGCCAACCTCCAGAACATGGTGCTCCTCAAGTCCGACTGGGTGCTACGCACGGACTTCGAGGCAGCGAACGACCTGCAAGAGTACAGGGACAACGCCGCCAAGTGGAACGTCGACTTCGGCAATGCCATGGCTAAGCTCAGCAAGCTCCCCGCCGAGGGCAGCCGTTTCGAGATCAGGAAGAACTGCAGAGCCACCAACCAGAACTACTACTACTAGACGTCTCGACTCTGGATTACGCGCGCTTAATTAAATCAATCAACGACAACACGTACGGGAGGCACCGTGTGGCGCCTACATGTACCGTAATAATCTGCCTTTTAATTAGAACATTTTAAATTCAAGGTTTTATTTGCTGTGTACTTTCAGACTACAATTACTTTTCTATACTACCTAATTAACTTGCTTTACTGCAATAATCACTTGAATGCAATAACGGAATTACCTTCCATATTGTTTACATTTTCTTCTTTCCTTTTTTTTTTTAAAAAAAGAGGGGTAGGAGCGCTCCCATTCAGTTAAGAACAAAGCCAAGTTTTTACAAAAAGAAAGGTCATCTCAAGGAGATGTGATGATCTGACCAGCTTATGTGTCTTTCATTACAGCCAGACAGTAATCTACATCTATCTATCTATCTATCTATCTATCCATCTATCTATCTATCTATACCTCTCTATCTCTATACTAATTAGACACTCTGAGAAAACTAAGATCTAACATCTACATGGCCAACTAGAGGGGATGAATAGACGTTTTTAAATTTCCTTTGGCTAAAATCGAAATTATAATGCAAAAATATAAATCAAATAGATTTTGTATAATTAAGGCCTAAAGCAACTAAGTTCACCTAAGTGCACCAACACCCTAATTATAGGTCAAGATTTGCAATCTTAGGGGGAAAGCAAATAATTCAATTTCTATGAATATAAATGCAAGTAAGTAAATTTAGCTCAAAAAACAAACCATAATTGACACACGTTGTTTTACCGTGGTGTTCGAAAACATGTCAGTTTTCTCTAATACATGTTGAGGTAAACCAAATGAATTAGACCAGCTCCACGAATTGAACCAACCACCTTAAATTCACTAGAGTTGCTCTTCCTTCACTCCAGAGATGATGAGCACCACACCACTTACAATAGGAAGAAGAAGATTGATTTGGTGTGCTGCTCTTGGTATGAATTATCTCTTGGGCTTTGCAATGTAGAATCTTGCTTGGTGCTTTGGAATCGGAAAGGCTATAGTTCAAGAATACATCCTCTGGCATCTCTGTAGCTACTAGAAATCTCCGATCAATAAGCCTCTCTAGATCATCGAGCTATTGAGGTCCACCCCGTTCTATACATTAAATATTCTTTTTTAAGAACTTTGGTGCTCAAGTGTTTTGCAACAGCTATATGTTGCTTGGTAATATGGTTGATTTGGTGTGTTGCTATGAATCGGCAAAAATCAGCCGCCACCACCACCGTTCATCACCTGGTGGGAGCCCCTCTTATATTCCCTTATCCTAGAACATCTCTACACCTCCCTCCCCCTTCCCCAAGTACTGATTTAAGATATCTATCGCTTAGTCCCCGTCGCCATGATGAGCTCCCTACGCCACCTCGGGTCTCTGCCGCTAGCCCGCCTCGGCCCGTCTTCGCCCTCACCATCCGCACCAGTGACTCAGTGAGACACCCTTGTCCCATGGATGCCAATGCGCACCAAATTTCCTCTCTACTCCTCCCTCATCACCACACCTTTTCTTCTCCATTTTCAGCCATTGCGTGTAGCCCCACGTGCTCACCCTAAACACTGCTGCCTGCAACACTGCCACCCCTAGCCTCCTCTCCCTCTTGGTGATCCACTTTTGTGGTCATCGGCACCTCTCCACAGCCCCTTCACCACCGGTAAGGCCCTAGAACTATGCACCGCCACCTCCCCTGTTTCTCTACTTTTAACCATCAAAACGGTAAATGCTAAAAGTTCATATATGGGCATACTTTAAATATGTGAACCACAATACAAAAAGGTCATAAGGGGTTGTAAAATCATTCCGCATGCAATAAGCCCATGAATGCAAATTTGATGCAATTCATAAATTTAATTGTGACAATTTTAATGAACAATACAAAAAAGTCATACAGGGTTGTGCCGCATCCATCTTCATGAACTAAAATAGGGTTGTACATGCAGTTTAAATGCACTGCTTGCTCAAATATATGGAGAACATGTGGTGCACAGGTAGAGCATGCATAGCTATTCTTAAGATGTGCAAAAATAACTACTTTGAAGTATATTATTTTGACATTTACGGAAGAAAACCAAACATATATTTCAATTAGCAATTAAGGTAGTTTCCCTTGTCTATATCATTTATCCTTTATGCATAATACCAACCTATATTTTGTACCAACAAATAGAATTGTGGTATACATCTATTCCTCCTGTGATGAACAGTGGAAAAATCGAGACATTTCTCGCTAATGGCTTAGTTATTGGATTCAAACCCAATGGAATTGTAGCAACATCCAAATACTTGCAGAAAATAGGTAATTGATTACAGATACGATGTACCTTGTAGACCGCAAAAAGTAAAGGAAGGTCACTGGAGAAGGAGGTTGCCATTTGTTGAAGGGAGTTGCCGGTAGCTAGGTGGCCGCTAATCTGCCAAAGTGTGAGAGGGAATAGTGAAATCAAAAGAAAAGCAAGGGCAACCATGAGATGCTATCAATGAAAGAATCAGTAAGCAAAACAAATCAGTATTGGGTATCAGACCAGCATGGACTGAAAAAGGCAACGAGCATTTTCAATTGGCAAAAATATGAACCACAGGCTAGTGCAAGCCTTGTTTACAGGGACATGAGCACCAATTGGTGGAACTATCGCACTACTAAGACATAAATTAGATATCTCATGCATAACAGGTAGTCACTGTGGTGATCAGGGCAGGACAATAGGGCATGGACTAACCACTGCAGGGAGGGTGTGGTTGTGGTGGGGGGTTTTGACCATGGCGGCATGTGACAGAGAGGGCAAGAGGGTGTGACAGGAGGACGACAGTGTGATAGAAGGATGCGACGGTGACGACAACGGAGCACCGTTGGGGCAGGAGGGTGCCATGACATGGCATGGCAGGAGGGCAATGATGACAATGGCGAGGGAACGTAGTGAGGCAAGATGTCATGATGGAGACGACAGGAGGGTGTGACAACGACGTTGTGGTAGGAGGTTGCGATGGCAAGGGTTGAAGGGCGCGACATCATGGTAGGAAGAAGACAGAGTACAGGAAGGCGGTGGGGAAAATGGGCAGAGGTGGGGAGGCAGTTGTGAGAATGGGGAGGTGGTTTGTACTCATCCCAATAGAACCAGCCGCTGTTGGGGAGGGACACGCCAAATCTAGTTGCCGTCGGATCCAACCAATGCTATCACATCGCCACTAAATCTGATCTCCCCGACTGAGCCACCATTGGATCCGGTCTTGACCGGTCGTGCCGTTGTCGGTACGGCCAATGTTGCTCACACACTGCGCTGCCGATAGTTTGGACCTCCCTAGCCGCACCGCCTCCGAATTCAGCCCTCCCGTCGTTCGCCGTTGCAAGCCTGCTGTGCCACCGCATCCTCGCCACACCACCACCCTTCGGCCTGCACCGCCTCCCTTCAGCGACCACGCGAGCACCACACGACAGCCGCATTGCAATCTACAAGTAAAGAGGAGAGAGAGAGACGATAGTGAGAAAGGAGCAGTGGGGGCGGTTGAAATGGGAGTCAATTGCAAGAGAAAGGACTCACGGGCTGTCATGCGGTAGGGGAATGCGTGATGAGATTATGGTGGCAGCTAGAGGTAGGGAAGGGGAGGGACGGACAACGTGCGGTTGGGTTCAGAGCATTGGTTAAGGGGGAGTGAACTAGAGGAGAGGCTAACCATGAGGGTTCACCTGTCAGTTCGCATTGGTTTTCTCAACTTTTCTTGAGGGCCACTTTTTTCCATCGATGGTGCGATCGGTCAAAAAGAGAAACACACGCGTACCACAGGGAAGGGAGAGGTGGGATGGTGAACAGACAAACTCCCCTTTTATATTAGTAGTGACATCCTTTTGCTTTGAAAATGCTATTTTGGTGATTTCATAATACTTTTTTATTTACTTGTAGTATGCATATATGTCAGCACACCTTTTATGCTGTCATCTTAAGTAGTATTAGAGCATATTATGTTTATGCCACCAAACACACTTAAAAATATATATCATTTTGCTCAGGGGCGGAACTAGACAAAAAATAATCAGAGTTCACCACTTCATCATATATATAACAACATATATAATTTTCAATCAATTTTGTGCCTAATAATAATATGTTCAGTAATTTTTAGCATCAGTACTTCAATACGACCGATACCCGTATATGATAATAAAGAAGTAATGATCAAAATACTTACCAAAATAAATAAACCCGATAATAATATTGGTTAGTTGCAACAAACTAAAGTAACTAAGTGTGAAATCTTAGACAAAAAAGTTGTTCGGCATTAGTAAAATACATCATCCGATCTCATTGGCCTATAAAAATAAAATTACTTAAAGTTTTTAACTAAAAAATAGAATGATCAAATATAAATAAAAGCATTACTTTTTAATATTTGTGTTCTTTCAAATTCATAAAGCAATGAACTACAATATCATTGATAATTTTTTTATAATTCTTATTTCTCTACATAACAAATAAGTCTATCATTCATCGAAACATCATCAAAAAATTGGAAAAGGTCAATTAGATATTTGTATGTTCAACAATTCAAGAATAATATAATAGAAAATACGTTAAGTGGTTTACTTACTTAACTGTGATCAAATTCTACATTTTCATCTAATTTGCAATGAGCCAGGACAATATTGCACAAATCAAAATTGAAACACTAAGGGGGTGTTTGGTTGCCAGCCACAGTTTACCACGCCTAAGGTTAGGCAAGTTTGACCAACTTTGGGAGCTGTTTGGTTGCAGCCACAGTTGTGGCAAGATTCCCTTCCAGCAAACTAGGTCCCACGCGTCAATGACTCAAAAAAGTGTGGCAAGATTCCCTTAGGCTTGCTAAGGTGTGGCAAAGAATTTGAGCACCTCAACTTAGGCAAGTGTGACAATTTTTGTTGGCAAAGTGTGGCTAGCAACCAAACAACCCCTAAGTCTTAAACTTATAATTTGACAAAAACAATCGACAATCATCACATTGAAACCCCAGCTCACAAATGTAGCCCCTATTCTTAAAATAAATTGGAATAGTTGACAAAAATTTAGAGCAAAATACATACTCACTAGGTAGGTATAATTTCCTTCGACCGACGAGAGCACGAGGCAATAGGGACCATGCGGCACTGTAGCCAGATGGCAAACGAGAGCCACTGATGGCATCGATTTCTCTTGTTTTCTTGTGAATATTTGCTGCTTGGCTGGGTGTGGCTGTAGCGGGCGTGATGCGCATCTTCTGCATGACGTTGCGTGATGAACATGCGTAGAGGGCTGTGCGAAGTGACACGCTTCAGGATCGATCAAATAGACAACATGACCTGTTGCGGTCCTCCCTCTTGGGCCAGGTGCTGCAGCGACCTCGTGTGCTGAGGGACAGTGGAGATTCCTCGTGGATTACTGCTAGTTACTGAAAATTTAGGCTGCTAGTATTCCCTTCGTTTGGCTTCAAAGAAGATACCGGGTGCACCGAGTTTAGGTTAGAGGGTTCACGCATGGAATAGAGATATTAATACCTATAGAAAAGATTTTTGGACCCGGTGTCCTGTGACACCGGGCCCCATGTTGTGGCTCCGCCCACGATTTTGCTTTGAAAGTGCTATTTTGGTGATTTCATAATACTTATTTGTAGTATGCGACTGGAAACCATGAATACAATGAGCCTAATCGATTGGCCACCTCTTGCACATGCATCCAATAGAACATTCTTCATTAAATACTTCCAGCGTATCGGGAATGATCTTTTGACTATTTTTTATACATGCACGTAATTTTAATTTGAAGCTAAGGAGGTACCTGCAATGACGTTGCTATTTTGGTTGGCAAGTGGCACCTGCTATGAGATTAGCAATTCTAAGTGCACACCAGGGAAAACAATTTCGGAACGGCTGGCCGGTAATCTTTTTACCAGATTTCCTAGGAAAGTCTCATTTTATTTTCAAAACTCTTAACCTTTTGTTCATTTTGTCCATTTCGTTACCCCCCGAAAGAACAATAGTTCGGTTAAATTTTAGCCGAATTTATCCCTATTTGAATTTTATCCAAATTTCATCTAAATTTTGATTAAAGTTTATCAAAAAAATGATTTTTCCGTCTGAATTTTCGAACGAAATGAACAAAATTTTATTCTTTCGTTCATCTCGATAACCTCTAAAAGTTTTTTCAATCCGAAACATTTAACCTGCCCCCCACCCAGCGGCGCGCCAGGCTGCGTGGGATCCAGGACGGCGGCGAGGCACCCAGCGCCGCCGCCGTGAGCTTCTGCTGTGTTTTTTGCTCCTTTGGCAGATGGAGGACGGTCGCGGACGGCAGCGCGAGCTCGAGCTTCTTGGGGGGAAGACACGGAGAGACAAGAGACACACGAAGAGCGAGCTGGGTCTGTGAGACTGACGAGGAGGGGGGGATGCGATGGAGACGAAGAGTAATCGGTCGACCAGACGCATACGCGTGATACCACCACCATATGCGATCTACGGGTACGTGTCGCATCACAGCTACGTCCGCGAGAAACGATACGTAGTCCGGCTAACCGCAAAACAATTGCGTCGATCGGTAGACATGTTCTACGTACATACATGTGCATGCATCTCAACAACGCAAGGAATCTAATACATCTATCTATGTAAAAGCTCTCGTTTTACGACCGCTAAGAAAATAGATAAAAATTTAAATAAAACTCATGAAAATCGTTTTACAACCGCTAAGAAAGATAAAAACTCTAGAAATTATCAAAAAAAAACATTCGGCCCTTAATTGTGTAGACCCTAATTAATGATAAACTTTAGTGATCATTGGATGTTGCAAAAGAGAAAAAAATATATTATAAATTTTAATAAAAAGTAAAATATCTGACCCTAAATTTGGTATATTCTAATTAAAATTGAATTATAACGGCCATTGAATACACTATTAGCAAAATACGTAGCTAGTATCATCTTTCAGTCTATCCAATATACAACCACGCACGTCTTCCTCCCTCTCCGTCTACTCTCGTAGCCTCGTGATCAAACATGTTGAAGGTTCACATACACATACAACTACACAAGGCTACGGTCACATACACACACAAGGCTTTACTATGCATTGGAAAAGATTAGGTCGACAGGAGAGTAGAAGCTGAAGCTGGTTATTGCTTGGCTGTCACACTAATCAATATCTTGGAGCTAATTAACTAATCTCTTAGAGGGATGCAATCCGTGCATGAGAAGGACCCGCCACAAACCATACAAACTGAGGAGCCTATAGGCCCTAATCTTTTCGGCTTCTAAAAACTGCTTTTCGATTTTTCTACAGTAATTAGCTTTTAAATATGGTATCTTTTTAAGATAGGATCTACTAGTTAATTGTAGTACATACTTTACCACTTCATTTATATCGGTAAAAACCGTACGTGAGTTCAAGTTACTATGTAATCTCGTATATAAATAGCCTAAAAATCACAAGCCACAGCTAAAAAGTACAGGCCCTATAGACTGTAGGAGATCATTTGAGATCAAATAACATCAAAGCATGCACATCAGAAGTTGCATCGCAGCCAACGCTTATTTCATGTTCAGATTACAAGTCGGTGACGGAGTCCTAAAAGGTAAACCACGACGCCATCAAATATCTGAAGGTATATGAGTTATTATATCTTTCATGCATACATCTTTCAGTCGTGTCAACCTTAGGACCTTCAGTCGTGTCATCTTAGAATGGTGAAGTCGTACTATTTTGAACTTTCAGCAATAAAGGTGGTGATCAGTTGGCTTAAAAGCTCATGGCTGAAAACACTGTAACAAGCTGAAAAAACACTGTAGCTGACAGATGCTTATTTAGCATAATTAAATTTAAAAACAATTAAAAATATAAAAAATATGTTAACCCATTACGTATAATACAAACAAATACGGGAAAAAAAGAACCGGCAAAAAAGCTTAACAAAAAACCAAAAGTTCAGAAAAAGACGAAATTTATGAATAGTGAAAAATAAGCTAGAAGCCAAAAGCTTAAGCCCAACCGATCACTGAAAATCTCTGTTAACAGGTAGGTTGCCCATATGAAAATGATATGAGGACATTCATCTTGAAAATGCTTTCATAATATTTTAGTGGGGGAGACGTATGGACAAATGCTGGCTTATGACTTTTGCACACCCGCACGAGAAGCCGAAGCGCTCCAACCGGCTATATGCTTAACGAAGCCCGAAGCCATAAGTTACAGCTGGTTGGAGCAGCGCCTTAATACCATTTTGTATTAGTTGTGCTATATGATCTTGTTTATTACAAAAATATCCACCGATTCCGCTACGGCTTTAAAAATATGATTTGACATTGCCTCAGAACCTAAGCGCTTGTTTGTATACATTGTGATTATGAACGTAGAGATGCATTATTAAAATATTTCTATATCCTTTGCGGTATTTTATAAAGATGATTTAGTGTGTCTGGCTGATACTCGAACTCTAGACCTCATAAGAGGTCTAAATAGTACTTCCCTTACACTTGTCACACTAGCCACTCCAATCTCACCATTTCACATGTTTAGTTGTGTTTTACAATATTTATATATAAGTCCTTTAACACATATTAACCAAGCACTGAAAAAACGCCTCTAGATAGTTAAAAGAGTCTAAAAAATATCTTTACACAATAAAAACTTTAGACAAACTAGAGAGCATATCAAAAATATCTCCACGAGATTAAATTTTGCATGTGGTTCTCAAACTTCTCAAAATTGTCTCATAACCGTATCTACATTACAAAATTTTAGGACGATTACTAAAGTGTCTCTAAAAACATCTCTAGACTATATAACTCTAATTTTAGATACAAATTAAAAAACGTTTCTCGAAAAATGACTCCGCATAGGGATAGGGTTTTTCTGGTAGTGATTTGCCTACCTTGCGAAACCAAAAACTCCCAAAAGAGGTCCATACAATGAGATCCAGCTGCAGAGTTACGACTGCATGATCCATGTTCTAGAAATGAAATGATAACCGACAAACGTTGACAAACAGTGTGTACCAACGGGGATGGACAACAGCGCTAGCATAGCAAGCAGCATATTTATCTATGTATGTACGTACGTGGTATGAATAAACTCATGAATAGATATCATCATTGATCTAACCATTATCGGTTAGGCCGAGCAGATAATATATAATTGGCTACCCGTGGAATTTCTTCGGCCATAGACTACTTGTGTAATATAAACTCATGAATAGTTATCATCATCTAAAATACTACCGCACTTTACAAGAAAAAGAAACAAAAGAAGCTAGAGAGAGATACTAACATGCAGTATCTTCTAACAATCATTCAGTTAAGTTGGCATTCTTGACAACAAACAAGCACCATAATTAGTGGACAGAATGTGGGCAGGGGGTGCTTCAATATAATATTTGAATGTGTCAACTCAATCATATGCAACCTCTCCAGTATTGCGTTACCTTAGCTTTGTAGATTTGTAGTCTATTCATACTGATTTCTGTTTATAAATTCTGTTTGGAAAAGTTAAAAGTCAATATGAATACATGACGTTTTAAAATGGCCCTTTTACTCCTCTCGCTGCCGTCTCAGTACAGAGCTCTCTCTCATTTTCCACACTGCTTGCTTTCTTATTCTAAAGATCACTTCTTTCAACCACTAATATTTATTTTCAGCTAAAGTTATGAATAGTTGTCATCATCTAAAATACTACCGCATTTTACAAGAAACCGATACAAGAAAAAGAAATAAAAGAAGCTAGAGAGAGATACTAACATGGAGTATCTTCTAACAATCATCCAGTTAAGTTGGCATTCTTGTCAACAAACAAGCACCATAATTAGTGGACAGAATGTGGCAGGGGGTGCTTCAATATAATATTTGAATGTGTCCACTCAATCATATGCAACCTCTCAGTATTGCGTTACCTTAGCTTTGTAGATTTGTGGTCTATTCACAGTGATTTCTGTAAAAAAAAATTAGAAATTAATATAAACACTTGACGTCTTGAAATGGCTTTTTTACTCCTCTTGCTTCCGTCTTATGCACACATCTCTCTCACTTTCCACACTACTTGCTTTCTTATTATAAAGATCACTTCTTTCAACCACTAATATTTATTTCCAGCTAAAGTCATAAGCGGCGTAGTCTAACTCTATATCCTGGAGTAGCAGGAGGCACCGCCCAACTTAGAATCATCTACAAATTCCGTCGTAAGTGCCCTGTTTGGAGATTCTCAAAGCAATTTCGGGGGATTTAAACCGTTTCTTGCAAAATTCCTACGTTTCAAACGGAAACTTCAGAATTCGTGGACTCAACTTGAAAGTGAGTGGTGAACATTTGCAGTCCAGCGGAGGCAGAGGCTAGTTTTCGTTCATGCATGGTTAGTTTGTAGGAAACTAGGCAGTTTCATTGTGTACGTTATCCTTAACTGCCGGTAGGAGAGTTTCCAAAGTCATCAAATTAGATAGAATCTTGTCACAAGCAGCTTAGCTATGTTTTTATAACATTTGATCTTACACTGTTCATAACCAAGAGTCAAATGCTGGAACTAACCAACGTCCTTTTGGAAAATACCCTCCTGTGGTAATGTCAACCCGGCTAGCTGCAAGCCTGCAACTACCAATAATTATGATTTAAAAATTATGCAAAGCACTGTTGAAAAAAAATAAAAGCACCTTGCTAAATATTGTAGCTAGTTCGCGTCATATGATCTATAAATACCCGTAGAAACCACACCATTGTCACCACCAAACATTCCCTGCACGTCTCTTTCAGTAAACATACACAAGAAATCATATAGCTAGCTCGATATATATATCGATCGCTTTCGCTGACTGTGAAACATGGCGATGGCGACAGCAACAACATCCAAGGTGGTGCTGCTCATGGCGTTCATGGCTGCTGCACTGAGCTCCGTGTCGCTGGCAGGGCTGCAGTACGACTTCTACAGGTCGTCGTGCCCGAACGCCGAGAAGACGGTGAGGAACGTCGTGCAGGGGATGATCTACAACGACCCAAGTATGGGCGCCGCCTTCATCCGCCTCTTCTTCCATGACTGCTTCGTCAAGGTACGTAATACAGGCCGTGTTTGGTATGCAGGAATTCCGCAGAAATTTTATAGGAATTTAACACTAAACAGTTCAATTTCCGTGGGGTACGAGAAAATTCCTGTGTTTCGAACGCGGCTGTAGCTAGCTAAGTGATCAGATGAACTTGCATGATGCATATGCATGTATGAACAAATATATACATATGTTTGCAGGGTTGCGATGCCTCCATTCTCCTCAACCCTACCCAGAGCAACCCGCAGACGGAGAAGACGACGATCCCACTTCGCGGGTACAGCGCCGTGGACAAGATCAAGGCAGCCGTGGAGGCCGTCTGCCCGGGCGTCGTCTCCTGCGCCGACATCCTCGCCTTCGCTGCCCGCGACTCCGCCATCGTCTCCGGCAACTTCGCCTTCGCTATGCCCGCCGGCCGCCGCGACGGCCTCCTCTCCCTCGCCTCCGACGTCTTCCAGAGCATCCCTGCCCCGTCCTTCCAGCTCCAGGAACTCATCGACAGCTTCGCCGCCAAGCGCCTCGGCGTCGACGACCTCGTGGCGCTCTCCGGAGCGCACTCCTTCGGCTTCGCGCACTGCTCCTTCGTCACCGGCCGTCTGTACCCCACCGTCGACCCGACCATGAACGCCACCTACGCCGCCGCTCTGAAGAAGGTGTGCCCGCCGCCGTCGAACGGCGGGTCGAACCAGTTGTTGAACAACAACCGCGTGACGGACCCGAACGGGCTAAGCAACCAGTACTACAGGAACGTGGAATCCGGGCAGGTGCTGTTCACGTCGGACCAGACGCTGGTGAGCCGCAACGACACGGCGGCCAAGGTGGCGGACAACGCCGCCAACCCCATCGCGTGGATGGCGAGGTTCGCCGCGGCGCTAGTGAAGATGGGAGGCACCGAGGTGCTCACCGGCACCGACGGCGAGGTCAGGAAGGTCTGCTTCGCCACCAACAACGCTAGCTAGAATGCTAGATCGAGCTGCATGCTACTCTTGCGTGCATGCATGCGTTGCAAATCGCAATGCGTATGGCCATATATCGCTGTGCAGCACTCAAGATATTCTGATACCTATTCCTAGTTATTTTGATCTCTTGTTAGTTGTTAATTACTTGCACTTGTATTTGCTGTTCTAAGTTGAGAGCGGTACAATTTGTAATTTCGTTTCACTCCTTGTTGTAGCTATATATAAATTATTTTGCTTAGTAGTTTCATTTACATGATGTACGATACTTTGCTTCCAGCAACATGGAGTTATTTACCTACAAATGATGCATGCAGCTGGACTTAATTAATTGTTTCCTATTTGAACACAAGTATTCAGCCCATGTAGGCTAGCTGGGCCAAAAATGGGCTGTTTGGTTTGGGCTTTTGGTCTGCTGTTTGGGCAAACATAGGATACGGAGTTTTTGGTCTACATACATTGCCCGCCAAATTAACTGATGCAGCTAGCAAGTAGTATTCAACGACGACTACGCTACGCGCCACTAGCTTAGATGCTTCTGCCGCCCGCGTATTTTAAGCTCCTCGTGGCACAGGATAGCGCGCGAAAACTAACCGAGAGATTGTGTACGAAGTCTAAATATATTTATGATAAATAATTGGTACTTCGATTAAGTTAAATTTAAATTTTATGAATGTTTTAGAAAATTCAGATTTACTGTCAGCGTTCCCAGTTGAACCGATCGGTGGAACCGGTCGGACCGTTGGGAGGAAGTGGTCGGACCAATGTGTGAACGGCGGTCTAACTGGTGGTCTGGTGTGACCTAATATTAGGGGGCGGTCAGACTGCTGTAGCAGTATGACCGATTTATAGTTGATGGCTGCTTTTTCCAGAGGGTGTGTTTTGGTGTTGGTTGCATACGGTTGGATCGGCCATCGTCAGCGGTCGGACCGGGGTGAGTTGGCCAATGTGACTAGCATTGAAATACGGTCACATCGGGTGGCCGGTTAGACTAGCCAGTGGTTGGCAATCTAACCGCGGTGGTCCGACCGACGTGTGTAGGATTAAGGATAACCGACTAGAGGGGGTGAATAGAAGGTTTTTTAAATTCTTTTAGTTAAATCACAATTTTAATACAAGTATGAACTAATAAAATTATTTTGCACAATTCAAGGCCTAAAATCTTTAAGTCTTGCTATGGCACCACAAAGCTAGGATTAGGCAAGATACAGTTCTAGCTAAGCAACATAAGCAATTAGTTACTAGAAATATAAATACGGAAGATAAAGAGCAAGAGAGTTAAACTACACGATAGACACAAGAATTTTTTTCGTGGTCTCGAAGACTTTTCGGTCTTCTCTAATCCATGTTGAGGGAGCTTGAATAAATCAATTCAGCTCCTTGTGCAAATTTGAGCTTTTCCTCAATCTACTAGGGTTAGCACTTTCCGCTCCAAAAGGTGAGCTCCAAGTTTCACAATCGTGCTGGGTCTCTTCACAACCTTTGTGAAGAGATCACCGCACCAAATCTTCTAAGTCGTCTAGATATCAGTAATCACCAAAAGTAATAAGCCAATTACACTTGCTTGAATATATTCAAGTTCCACGAAGATTAATTAGATGATGCTATTCACTTAAATACCCTCAACAACCTCAAAGAGAGAAAATAATGTACTAGAGTTGATGAGAGGGGTGCAAGAGTTCAAGAGTATATAAAAAGGGATCTAAGAGAGTTTCCTTGCTGCTGCCTGCTGGTGGTAGGGGTGGAAACGGATTGGATACGGTTGAATAGTCTCAAATACGAATACGAATCTATATTTTTAAAACGAATACGAATACGAATTCAAATATTTTCAAATACGGATACGAATATTCTCGAATACGAATACGGATATTTTCGAATACGGATTTTCTCGGATACGAATATCGGATAAAACGGATTCCTAACGGTTTTGCCAATTTTTCATCGGTTTTTGACCGGTTACCAGTTTTAAACCGCCTAAATTCAAGTTTTGAATCACAAAATTTGTACAGATTTTTCATGGGTTCTAGAAACGGATCGAATACGAATCGAATAGTCTCGAATACGGATACGGATACGAATATTCTCGAATACGAATACTCTCAAATACAGATACGAATATTCTCGAATACGGATTTTGCTTACCGTATTCGGATTTCTCTCGGATACGAATATCGGATAAAACGAATTATCCGTTACCGTTTTCCACCCCTAGCTGGTGGGGAGGTATTTATAGCCTCCACCCACCAGAATGACCGTTGGGGATGAAATCCCCAAAAATCAGGTGGAGCAGTACTACCGTGTATGTAGTGGTCGGTACTACCGCACCCACTGTTCAACGACTACTTAGGAATTATTAAGTGCATAGAAACTAGTCGTTAATCCAAATATCAGTAGTGCCACACTCACAGGGTCTAGTCATACCGATACTACGGTAGTACCACACTTCAGCTGTGGTAGTATCGATTTTCATATGAGAGAAAATCTCCTAAAAATGTATTTCTCTGGAAATTAGCTACTGCCAACTAAAATGCGGTCATACCGCAATACGGTAGTATCAGACAAGCCAAGAGGTCAAACCGTGGCGATACCACCGATCAAGAATAACGGTAGTACCGATACAGTTAAAGCACAAAAGAACACATATATGGAAATAACATACTGGCATGTGATGGATTCTGCAAACCCATTGACAACATTGTGACAAACTATGAGACCATTTACAATATCTAATAAATGTTTGTGATGAATAATTGGTTTTTTGGTTGAGTTAAATTTAAATTTTGCAATAGATTCAAAGAATTCATATTTACTGTCAGTGTTTCTAGTGGGACTGGTTGGGCCGTTGGGAGGAGGTGGTCGGACTGGCCTATGAACGACGGTCTGATTGGTGTTTTGGTGTGACCGAATATTTGACTGATTTTTAGTTGGCAACTACTTTTCCAAAGAGTGTGTTTTGGTGTTGATCGCGTGTGGTTGGGTTAGCCATGGTTGGCGATCAGACCAGGGTGAGTTGGCTAGTGTGACCAACATTGAAAATGTGGTCACATGCACCAGTGGCCAGCCAAACCAGCTAGTGGTTGGTGGTCTGACCGCAGCGATCCGACCGGCATGGGAAGAGCGGTCAAACTAGTGGCTATGGCCAAATATCAGGTTGAGTTGAGTTGAGTTGGTTTGACGTCGGTTCATGGCTTGGGAACTATAAGGATTTGTGTTGCATTGCATGGTACATGTATTTGACTAACGTAAGTCAAGTGCATGAAATTTGTACTCGATATGGTTGCTTGGTCTTTGGATGTGTAGGTTGTTTGGAGGACGTAGCAGTCAACGGCAATGTGCTTGGACTAGGTGGGGGAGCTGAGGTCCGAGTTATTATGTAAGTCCGGATGAAACTACATGGCTCAAGCGGGAAGTACAGAGAAGACAAGAATCATAAAGAGATGAGTTGGTACATGTGGTGAGCCAAGTGACGGTCCCGATGCACGTAGAGACGG
The DNA here is from genome assembly GCA_017311315.1 of Dendrocalamus latiflorus. Lineage (NCBI taxonomy): Eukaryota > Viridiplantae > Streptophyta > Magnoliopsida > Poales > Poaceae > Dendrocalamus > Dendrocalamus latiflorus. The sequence continues at coordinate 33,162,855 of CM029661.1, read as the reverse complement.
TTCAGGGGAATCTGAATGCGTAAAGATGTGATGGCTTGTCATTAGGCACTACAGGCTACATGTTAAAGCACGTAGAGATGCTTTGAGATGAAAATGGGGATGGAGTAAAGAGTAGGTATTTTGGTTGTAGACTAAATACCGGGTTAGTGCCTTGATAGTAGACCAAATACCAGGTTAGTGCCTTGATCAAACCCACAATGTGGAGAGGCGCAAAGGAAAAGTGGTTTTTAGTTCAAGGAGAGCTGGAATTGACAAGTGGATCAATTGCTAAAGAGTTAGCAAGTTGAGTCTTGTAAACACTTTTAAAAAAACAAGCGTGAATGTATAAACCCTATGTTAGTGGGATTGATGGGTTTCTTCGATAAGCTTAATGGGTTGGATCTATTAAGGTTGTGCTGGTTATTTAGAGGGGAGGAGAGAGGGTGGTGGATCCATGTATTCTAAGTTTTAATTTTTGCTCTACAACTTCGTCTCCTTTCCATGGTTATCAGAGAGAGAACATGAGAGATGAAAGGTGGTATTTTAGCTGCACCTTGTAATCATCCGTGAGTATGTAAGTCTCATCCTCCACTAAAATAAATCAGAGCTTTGCCCTAATCATGCTTTTGTTTGCATTCTTACTTGGTTTCCCTTATTCTTGAGCTAGATATATGATTTCGGGTTCGTGGGAGTTCTAGCCCAATCTGTTGCTTAAATTACCTTACTGGAACATATAAGAATAGATATGAAAGACCTTATATCTTAGATTCTCATTGGTTAGAACTAATTTGAGTTTTAGAATTTTTGGTGTTATTATGAAATAGATCAAATTCTCTTCAATTTGGTGAACTTGAACCCAAAAACTTTATGATTCTTGATTTATTTAGGTTCATATTGCCTTGAATAAGTTTTATGCAAAACTTAGAAGTGTTTAGATACGAATTGAGTAAGTTCTTGATATTTGAGCTTTTGACCCGAGAGGTTTTTAGGTCTGGGAATAAAGGACCGGTTGGACTAGCCCCAGACTACGATCAGACCAGCCTGCTGGTATGACCGGTCACAGGCTGACGATCAGACCATCCTTTCAATTGCGGTCTAACCTATCCTGTTCCGAAGACAACTGGTTTTGTTAGCCGTATTGGTGTGATCTGAACTTGATGACTATCATAATCATTTGAGTGAACATTTTGAATACCTTACAAGAAAAAAGTTTCAAGAATCATTCACCCTACGATTGACATCAATCCTACAAACTGCATGCTGGTTCCAATAATCAAGAGAAGACACGCACGTTAGCCATAGCCAATCCCCTCAGAAAACAATAGCTAGGCTGCTATGGCCTGCTTGCATCGTTGTCGCAGGTCAACTTGCGATCCCATGTTCCTGTCTCCCCATGACATACTGGCCATGTTCTTCCGAGCTAGCCACTCTCAACACTAGCGCAGGTCACTTGCATTATCTATCTTTCCTGGATCTTGATAGCTAGCTTAGCTACATATAAATGGTTGGCCCTCTTCTTCTTCTTCCTAGCTAGCTATTACTTACATCATTACAGTACCTGTTAGTATCAGTAGTGCAGGGGCGATGAGTACCAGCAGCGTCGGTGCTCGCCTTCCTGCACTAGCTGTTCTTGAAGCCATCGCGTTATGCTTCTTCTTCTTCCTGTCCTCCGGATATGTGTCCGAACCGCAGCTCCAGGTCGGCTACTACAACTCCATATGCCCGGGCGCCGAGGACCTCGTCCAGACCATCGTCCACGCCGCCATCCGCAACGACGCCGGCAACGGCCCGGGCCTCGTCCGCCTCTTCTTCCACGACTGCTTCGTCAGGGTAACTAAAAAGCTTAGCCATGCATTCGTGCTTGACAGCAAATTAAGCCGACGCCAATGCCAACGCATGATCCATGGATTCACCAGGGCTGTGATGCGTCGGTGCTGCTCGACGACCCCACCGGCACCCCGGGCAACGCCACCGTGGAGAAGACGGCGCCGCCCAACTTCCCCAGCCTGCGCGGCTTCGGCGTCATCGACCGCGCCAAGCGCGTCGTCGAGCGCCGCTGCCCGGGGGTCGTCTCCTGCGCCGACATCGTCGCCTTCGCCGCCCGCGACGCCGCCCGCATCATGGGCGGAATCAAGTTCGCCATGCCCTCCGGCCGCCTCGACGGCCGCGTCTCCAACTCCTCAGAGGCGATCGCCAACCTGCCCCCGGCCTCCTTCAACCTCAACCAGCTCATCGCACGCTTCGCGACCAAGAATCTCACCGTCGAGGACATGGTCACGCTCTCCGGCGCGCACTCCATCGGCCGCTCCCACTGCTCCTCCTTCTCCGGCCGCCTCTACCCGCAGCTCGACCCATCCATGAACGCCACCACGCTCGGCAAGCAGCTGAGAAACAAGTGCCCGGCGGCGGGGCGGCGCGACCCCGTGGTGGACCTGGACTACAAGACGCCGCTGCAGCTGGACAACCAGTACTACAGGAACGTGGAGACCCACGAGGTGCCCTTCACGTCGGACCAGTCGCTGCTGAGCCGGAACGACACGGCGGCGCTCGTCGGCCTGTACGCGGCCAACCGGAAGCTGTGGGCGCAGCAGTTCGCCGCCGCCATGGTGAAGATGGGCTACGTGGACGTGCTCACCGGCCCCCCCGGGGAGATCAGGAAGGTCTGCAGCAGAGTGAACTAGCTCACGTTGATGGTTTCAGTCGACTAATCGGCAGGCATCTGCATGTGCGTACTGTACTTGGCAGAGGCATGCATGCTTGCTACTTGCTAGTGCCACTTGCAGTTAATATTGTCGTATTAAGTTGTAACATAAGAGATGGTAGAATCGTCATTTTTCATTCCAATAGATCAGTTAGTTAATTATTGCATTGTTGAACATTTCATCGATCAATTTTGTGGCACTTGCATTGTGGCATAATGGGATGATTAGTTGAAGAATATACATCGAGAGCTGATGCATTTTTCAGTTACATTGTTACAGCTAGTGTTGATTGCTGAATTTTGTTGTTCATATATATTCGTCACTAAGGTCCTCATGAAAATGACAAGCTTGATTTTTGCCAGTTGCAGACCAGTGTAAGAGGCACATGGTATGTGCAGTGCACATATATGTGGCATATGGGTTGGCAAGGACCCCAGCGTGCAGCATGTTTTGCTTCCTTGTTTCTCTGTCCGTCTCTTTCGATCTCCTTTACACATCAAGCTAGGAACATGCTCACATGTGCAATAATATGGCCTTTGCACTTAGCACCAAGATCTCCTCTTCTCAGCACATTCTTACAATTAAACTATCATCAAAGAAGGCAAATGTAGTTCGAAGTTTAGTTCAACTTGTTTGAACTAGATAATAAACTAATTAAACTTGACATCTAAAAAATTTTAAAATTTTTTGCACATGATACATAGGAGAAATCCATATTTTAGATCATGGTGCCCTGACACTATGATATCATAGTTAATTTTACTATATATGTACACACACATATATAGGTATATATAAAACCTTTTCCTACTCTGAGTGTTGTTATGCACTATGTCGTATTTCACAAAGTAAGAAGTATCTTGCGCGATGGAGGATATGTACGTATAGTATATGAGTATATAAAATTATCTAGGTGCTCTATATACTTTTTAAGATGATATATATAGTTTTTTGAACATACTCCTTTTATATGCAAATATAAAGGTATTAGCAAAATATGCCCAAAAATATGTACTACCTTGCATTTTTTATGTGGTTGGCATTAGAATTAGTATATAAGTATACCTAAGATGATAAAAGAGTATGTTAAATTTATTTAGATGGTATATCATAGGTGAAACAATTTCACCCAGAAGTCAAATATATTTATTTTCATATATATACAATCACATCCGGTTCATGCATGCAATGGACTACAGGTTGGGGAAGAGACTGATATGGCTGCTTAATTGCTGTGGAAAGCTTGGTCATCACTCATCGGTAAGAAATTGTAGGAGCTTGTACCGAAGTTAATTAACTGCATCGGGATTGGCACCAAGGAATGGAGAAAAATTAATGTCAGTAGCAGTAATTGACCAAGTTAGAAAACTTAGTAGTAGGAGTACTCGTAGCTTCCTGCTTCCAACCAGTTCTACCCTGAAACAAGGCGATCTGAAGCTCCCAACACTGCATTGCGATAGTATTCTCTCCACCTACTTTTCATTAGGGCCGGGAATCTTTTCTCCAAGTTGATCGATCAATCGGGTTAACAAACATATATAGTAGTTTATATGTACTGCAACAGTTGTTTGTTTAATCATTTCTACTCCATGTTCTTATTGGAACAGGATCTTTGATTATACATTCTGGTAAGAGGACAGTGTGCGAAGGTTCTCTTCTCTGACAGTGGTAGTGTAGCTTTATGATGGGCAGGAAAGAAAGGAAGAGAGAAAGAAAAGCCGGCTAGGGGAATCTTCCACATCGTCAGAGGAGGGAGCAGTGCTCATTGGCTCTCCATCTTTGGATTCTTGTGTGCGCTAGTTCTGAACTTCTGATCACTGCATGCGCATGAATTTCGTCTGATTGCCCAATAATGTAGGGCACTTTGGATTCTTGTGGACCGACATAGCACGCGCATCTGATCACCTCGATAAAGCACATGTATCATCGTGTATGTTTGTCTCTGTTCATGAGGCCCCCCTTTTTCCTGAATGATCTAGGCTTTACCTACTCCTGCTGCACCATCCACAGCTGTACTTTGTCTTTCAGAGGAGTATCCATTTCGGTGACCACTTTCTCTTTTGCGGAAGAAACCATTCCTGTGTTCTTCAAAGGAAAACCTCTGAATTAGGAATGCAGCTTTCCTGTTCCCATCTCTGTTTCCTTACACGTGTCAACAGCTTATTCGTTCTATTTTACTTTTTGTGGGATCTGCAACAGCACCCATCCCTCGCAGACTGCTGTCACGTGTGAGGAAACACAGAAAAGGAGACTGGGAAGCTTGATTCGTGAATTAGAGGGGTGCCGTGTGTTGTGCTACAACTGTGTAAATTTTCAGGCAGAGCAATGCGATGCAACCATAGTTGCACGCCCGGACATGAGCAGGTTTCTATTGGGCCTGGATGGGCTCTGGACAAGCATTTTCCATGTAGGCCAGACCAGATGCTCATGGACTTTTGCGCATTTTGGCCCAGAAAGGCTCGTCAGGCCTTTATTCTTAAGGCCCGTTTGTCGACTATCGACTTTGCTGCAGATAGGCCCAATCACTCAAGCCCAAGAATACAATCATCCTTTTAGTTAGGCCGCGCTGTGTTTCTCAAAAAAAAAAAAAAAAGTTAGGCCGCGCTGTGTTGAGATTCAGATAGCGTGCAAAACTGCAAATAATCTTAGACCCAAAAACACTTTTGATCTCGCAAAACAGGGGAAGAAAGTCCAACAGGGCAACAACACATTTTTCAAGAACACTCGACTTGCAAATGAAGGCCGTTCTTTTCCAACTTATGATGGCTTACGCCTAATAATTTTTTTAAATAAATAAATAAGATTAATTTTTTTCTTATCATATTCGATTTATTCGCACAAATATTTGTGCTAAAACTAAAAATCATCAATCGCAGCTATAAATTATGAGCCGCAGCCAAACAATGGCACCGAGCCTCAAAACCATATTTAGCATGTAAGTCTGACTTTTGCATGTACCCCAACAAAACTGTGCGGCACAGCTGCAAAAGTATGACGTACCATAAGTTGATTTTGCCAAAGAACGCGACAGTACTTTCGCACATACATCCTGCAAATGCATATTTTCTGACCTACTTATTTGCACATTTGCTACTAAAATATTAGTACTGAATTTTTACCTCAACTACAGTGTATTATCAAATCAGTTTTGCTATTGCACATACGACTGAAAATCAGTCAAATCCTCCTTTGCAAAACTTGTTTCTAACCTCCTCACCCAAAATTCAGTACATTTAAGTATAAAAAAAAGGAAATCAGTAACTTGTAGGCCACTCCAGCTAAGGAGAGAGGTGATTAATTTGATTATTGCAGGAGGAAGACTGGACATGGTTTAAAGTTGACTTTGGCTTCAGTATTGTTTCTGTGGAAATGCAGTGTGTGAAGAGTATCTGTGCAAAGACATAGTCAAAGCCTCAAAGTGAAAGGTACTATTTGTGTATTCTTCTCCTCTATTCCGGCTAGCTACTTGTTGCATATATGCCTGCATCAACAGACTAAATTAAATGGTACACATATGCCTGCAGAAATCATAGTTGTGTGCGTGCATTCAACCACGTCGGTAGCCGAATTAACTATGTAACACAGCCGCATATGTGTACTTTTCTAGCTGCCTTTGGAGAATAGTACATGCATACATCTATCTCTATCTCTATCTCTATCTACTACTGATAAGATAACCCAAATTATGATATCTTTTTGACGAGGTGCATGCAGGATAAAAGGTAAACGAAAACGAAAGAAATTATTAACATTTCATCCTCCAAACTCACACGACTTTGTCCCGGTCATGCATCCCAACGAGACCGTGTCAAGAATTAACCTCAAAAGCGAAGCTCCTGATTCGTTTAAGAATGTTCACAAGTAACATTCACGCGTCCATCGACGTTTTCAACAGCTCTGTTACGCAAATGATTGTGTTGTTACTGCAAAGTTTGGGCGATACATATTAGGTGTAGATGGCGACACATACATATTGTCGGCCTCCTCTCTAACAAGCTTACCGGTTCTTCTGCAACCGAAAGCAAGACCTCTTCTCCGTTACGTATGATTCATCGAGCACCGTCCATGGTGGCCTCGTGATACGCGCGACGGCTTGTCGTTGTGCATGGACTACGCTTACTTGCTGGGTAATTAAGCAGACAAGCTTGATTATTGAGTTGTTGTTAGGTTGATAGGAGGCTAGGTAGCAGCTATGCAAGGATAAGTCCTTGTTCTTGACTTGGTACAATACATTCACGCGCCATTCTCAACTGCTACATCAAATAATCTGCGTCGATTTACAGAGGCGCATGCATGTATAAATAGCGATCCCGTGGCTATTCCCATCGATCAACTCGAAATATCCATCTCCAGCTACTTACTACTACTCTTCCTAGCTAGCTAAGTTTGCAAAGAAAAAAGAGTGCAGTGAGCTAGCTAGTAGCGCACTTGATCCATCATTCGGTTAAGTAGTTGATCAATTGCTAATTAATTAAGATGGCCATGAGGTCATCGTGGTTGGTGTTTGCATGGGCGGTAGTGCTCGCCGTCGTGGCCTCGTCGCCGTCGGTGGCGCGCGCGTCGCCGCCGTCGACCTTGAAGGTCGGGTTCTACAAGCACACGTGCCCACAGGCCGAGGAGATCGTGCGCAACGCCGTCCGCCGTGCATTCGCCCGGAACCCCGGCCTCGTCGTCGGTCTCATCCGCATGCACTTTCACGACTGCTTCGTCAGGGTAAGCACGTCTCTCTATATGTATAGAAAAGTAATTCTATACTCCAATCCTATTCCTATAATCCTATGAGTGCACGTAGTTTCACTTTTAATTTACCATATAAATAGATATATATATATATATATATATATATATATATATATATATATATATATATATATATATATATATATATATATATATATATATCACAATAGCGCTTAATTATCAGATAGATATATGTTCTTTTCAGCTTCGGCTTTTCTACAGTAACTAGGTTTTAAACGGAGTGTCTTTTGAAGACGGAGTCTATAAGTTAATTGTAGTACACGCTGTAGCGACTTTATTTATATCGGCCAAAATCGTATGCGAGTTTCTATTACTCCGTGCTTTCTCTTTCGAACAACCCAAAAGCTATATGCTAGCCATAAGCAGCAGCGAAAAAAAGGGCCTGTAGATGCCAATCTTGTCAGTGCTACGTGCGCATACATGGGCCTGTTCTTTTTGGCTGCGGCTTATGGCTTTTGGCTGAAATTTTTGAATTTTGGCTGTTTACGGTACAGATTACGGAGAGATCGATACTCACTTGCAATTTTGGTTGGTATATATGTTGGGCTTTTAACGTGTACTACGTTTAACTTATAGACCCCGTCTTGAGAAAATACTCCGTTTAAAAGTTAGGTACTGTTGCGGCTGCGAAAAGCCGGCCGGCTGGAGGCCAGCCGAACAGGCCCCATATCTAACCGTTCATTTCTGTGATCGAACACGTGCAGGGCTGTGACGGGTCGATCCTGATCAACTCGACGCCCGGGCACAAGGCGGAGAAGGACTCGGTGGCGAACAACCCCAGCATGCGGGGCTTCGAGGTCATCGACGACGCCAAGGCCGTCCTCGAGGCGCACTGCCCGCGCACCGTCTCCTGCGCCGACACCCTCGCCTTCGCGGCGCGTGACGGGGTATACCTCTCGGGCGGCATCGACTACAGCGTCCCCTCCGGCCGCCGCGACGGCCGCGTGTCCAATGAGGAAGAGGTGCTCGCCAACAACGTCCCGCCCCCGACCTTCAACGTCGGCGAGCTCATCGAGAGCTTCAAGCGCAAGGGTCTCTCCGCCGACGACATGGTGACGCTCTCCGGCTCGCACACCGCCGGCCGGTCGCACTGCTCGTCGTTCACGCAGCGGCTGTACAACTTCAGCGGGGAGGCAGGGCGGACGGACCCGTCCATCGACCCGGCGTACGCGGCTGTGCTCAAGCACCGGTGCCCGCCGTCGACGGACGACCAAAACGACCTCACCACTGTGCCACTGGACCCGGTGACGCCGGCGAGCTTCGACAACCAGTACTTCAAGAACGTGCTGGCGCACAAGGTGGTGCTCAACTCCGACCAGACGCTGCTCGACAGCCCCTGGACCGCCGGGATCGTGGCGTTCCACGCCGCCGTGGAGGAGGTCTGGAAGGCCAAGTTCGCGAAGGCCATGGTTAAGATGGGCGGCATCGAGGTGCTGACCGGCCATGAGGGGGAGATCAGGGAGAAGTGCACCGTTGTGAACCACTACTAGTTACTTACTACTAGTAAAATTTTAATTACATGCGTAATATATGTCCATCGATCGCAGTTAATACCGGTAACTAAGGCCCCATTTGTAACAAGGGAATTCCTGAATTCCCGTGTTATAAATAGGGCCTAAATTCAATGTGATTGTGTAATTTATTTAAGTGAAATTTTGTGTGTTGTTTGGGTACCAAACATTAGTAATAAATCAAGAGAGTAAAGAAAATTTGTGTGTTCCAATCAGAGATGGAGCAGTTCTTTGTTAGCACGTAGGAGCGAGTTTAACAAGCAGTGGACATGGAAGAACAAAAACGTGTTTGGTAAAATAGGAGCTCTCTAAAATCTATTATGACAAGCTTGAGAGTAACTAGACTTTTGAAAGTCTAGGCCACAAGAAGAAGTCGGCCAAAAGAGCTGGACGATCCAAGCCTAGCTTGAGTCTGACTAAAATAGAAGATCATTAAAACTCCCTTCAAGCTGGTAAAAGTTTCGAGTCCTTGGGTGACAACGACAAATCCCAAGCCTTGCAAGGAGCCGCGTCCAGTGCCAAGCGAATCGTCGTCCCGCTGCAGAACCCAGCGATTTGGCATCGGCACGTTAACTGCAGACGTCGACGCTGCAACAGCGAGAATCCGTACGTGGTCGATCTTTTTGTCCGGGCAAAGTGCTGCCTGTGTATCATCTAATCATGGCAGAAAACATTTTTCCACGGGCGAAGTAGCGCAGCCTGCGTATCATCTAATCAAACGCGCGACTGGCGCTTGCGCCTGGCCCTGGAGAACTCTTTTGGCTTTTGATTCTTAAATTCTAGCTATTCGCAAGGGAGCATACGAAGAAAAATATAGTCGTGTGGGATTTTAACCGGTATAGCTAAAATCAATACAGCTACAATCAACTTAAACTTTACCTTAAAAAAACACCTTATTTGAAAGTCTGCAGCTGGCTGGCCTGCTGCTGGTGCGTGTGGCGGATACTAGTCCTTGATTATGTGATATGATCATGGAAAATGTGGTTCGATTGGCATCATCCACGAAAGTTACGCGCCAGCGCAATGTATTGACCTCAAAGCTTTCATGCTAGCGCTAGATCAATGATGACCTCCGGGCTGTTGATTGTGATTGTCCATGGATCGTTGGATTGTGGGCCGGGATTGTGACGCCCCCATTTTCGGGGAAACAGGAGCGTCGACAATCCGTAACCACCTAAAATTTTAGTTGCGGACTGAATGAGAATCATACCTGCTTACGAACATTTAAGGAGAGTTAGTTTGATTGAAATAATACCTAACGGCCAATTTCAACAACAAAACAGACGTCCAAGCCCAAAAGTACTTACATGCAGAAGAACCGCAAAAAACACCACAGGAAAGCTTGAGTGCAGCCGTAACCCTAACACGACATCTTGATTCGCCTCCCTTCTTCTGGTATCTGTTGTGGGGAAAAATCACGCAAGGTTGAGTACCAACCATTGTACTCAGCAAGTCACAAGGGTGAACCTGACTTATCTAAATGCAGGAGATTCGATGGGAGAGTGTGTACTGGTTTTATTGATTTGAATGGATGCAATTTTATTTGTAAACATTTTTGAAACCAAAGACCAAATAGCTACTCCTTAAGATTAAGGGGGTTTCTTTCAAAGTTGATTATCCATCTAATCAATTTGAAACACTTGTGAAAACTACTTATGCCTCGCTGCTGGAATCACCCAATAGACACAGTTCCATTAACCGAGAGCATGACGTATTCGAATACCATTTAATTGACTCTACAGAGTTACCCAACTTTACCTACAAGCATTCTTAACCCTCATGACTGAGTTAAGGAATCAGGTCATTTCACTGCTCAATCCTTAGTATACACTCTACCCAATAGGTTAGGGGCTCGCACAACTTCAAGTATCCACTGGCCAGCATGGAACGCCAAGCCCGAGTTGTGGAGACCTATCGTTGTCTAGTCTGGATCTGCTGATTCACACCAACTCCCAATGTAGGGTTTCACTCGGGTTGAGCAGCTACTATACCAGGGTTGACAAGTCAACACTTGTGGTTGAGCGGCCATTATGTCATTGCTCGGCGCAAGGGTCTAGTCCTTACATTTTCATGAGGCAACCAACTTCCAACTCAGGGTAAAGTGGTGGGCGAAGACCGTCTCGCGGTGTCCCGTAGCTCCTTTACCCCAGTTCCCAACTTTCCAAAACTACCGGCCCACGGCCACAATCTTAGTAGTGTAAAATTTGCATGAAATATACTACAATTATTTATACCATATTTTTTAATATTTCTAGGGCTGTCAAGGATATGGCATTTATCGGTGGTAGGAAATATCTAATTAACAAGTCATTCTAAACATTTTATTTTAAGCAATTAACATTTCACAAATAGTAACAATGCAAATACCATAAATAAATAATTTAACTGGCATGGGATTCCAACATGATCACAAACTTGCAACTTGCCTCTTTATTCCCCTGCTAAGTATCTTCTTGTATTCTTCGAGGTCACGTCGACTGCTCGGATCCGCACACTAACGCCAAAGAACAACGCCAAATCAGTTCCTGCCCTGCAGAGTGCAAGCTTGGAACCAAAACAAATAAAACTTCCCAAAGGCACAAGGAGAAAGGTTTAGGTGGCTCGAATTTTAAGTGGACTAATTTTTGGTGGCGGATTAATCAAGGAATGGTGAGGTTTTGATTTTATTGGGTCTTGATTTGGAGGAACGGAGGTCGAAAATGGACTCAGGGCATCGAAACGAGTGAAATGGTGTATTTTGGGAATTCTTTGGACTTTCTAGAATTTTCTAGGATTTTCTTTGAATTTATGGATTCTTGGAAAATCGAAAAAGCTGGAAAATTAGCTATGAATAGTAATGGGCTGACCCAAATGAATAGAGTGGCCAAGGCAGCTTTTGGCCTGGCTCGGCCGAGCCGGCCCAGCCCAGCGCGCGCGCCTGCCAGCGCTCGATGGACGACGCGTGGCTGCACGGGCGGTGGCGAAGAGGCGCAAGCGAGCGACCGAGATTAGATGGCTTTAGATAGCACGGACGACCATGATTCAACGCTTTCGAAGGGTTCAGATGAGACGGCAATGATTGGCGCGAACAGCCGAGATGGACCTCCGAGGTAGAGCAATGGCGACGACGGCCATTTGGGCACGAGGAGGGTCGCCGACGGCAACCGAGGATATGGGTGGGTAGAGCTCGGATTAGGGCTTCCATTTTGGGGCCTTGGGGAACGGGGGTAGGAGAGAAGCTAGCGGCTTCCTCGGCGGCTCCCGGTCTCTCCAGAGACCCTTCGGCGAGTTGGGAAGTGATTCGAGCATCTCCGGGGAGAAAAAAACTAAGATAGTTACCTAGTTCCCCCTCGTCTTTTAGCAAAAAGCTGCTTCACAGTAGTAAAGTCTTATTATCTTTTTGGGTTTTGTTAAATATTATCCGGATATTTTGTTTCTAACTATCATCCATATTTAGAACTGTTGGATTAGAGATTCAATGGCCATGAATTCTCCTCCTCCCCCTTGAATTCTACCTCTTTCCCCTTGAAAAAATCTTCCCTATTTAAAAACAAGGAGCCTCTTGATATCTACTCTAAGGATCACAAATTTAGATGATAGTTAGAAAGAAAACATCCAGATGATGTTTAGATACTCCTTTAACTTTTTTAGTTGGCGCACGGTCAATTGGCACGGTGATACAGAAAATGCTAGTCTTATGAGTTTTGAAGGAAAGAACATAAATATAACAAATCCAAAAGCCTAAGAGCATCTCCAATGCTCCGATGGTAGCTCTAGCTATCCACCAAGAAGAGAGATGCCAAATCAGCAAGGATGATAGTTATAAAATGCACGTTCTAACATGTTTCAGATCTTGCCAGTCTGAATCTGCCGTGCCAAGTGGAAGGTTTTGGGTGGTAGCTTCAACTCATGTTGGGCACTCTCTCCCAAAGCTACCACTTATGTATCCGTAGGTGCTCTAAAGTTGGGCTTAGACTTTATTTACTTTGCTCTAACTTGTAAAAAAAAGTGTTTTTTAAGACGAAATCTATTAGTTAATTGTAGTACACACTGCAGCGATTTCATTTATATGATCAAAATCACACACGAGCATATCTCTCTACAAGTTTATCTATAAACTATTATTTTTTATAAGCCAAATCTAAGTCCGTCCATTGATTAATTCACATATCTGGCCCTTGTTTGGAACGCGGAAAGTTGTGCGAATTCTTGTTGGGAATAAACTGTTTCCGGCGAAATTCCATTGATCGTACGTGCGAGGAGTGATAGCACATTGATCAAAATGCATGCAGTTTTGCTTTGCATTTTTGTGCAGTCGTGAAAACGTGAATTGGAACATTGATCTAATTAACAAGAACTGTACGCGCGTACGCATACGGATTCAGAGCATAATCTGCAGAGGTGTGTCCCTATCGAGTCTATGGCCTGTCGAGAGTTCACGCTGCCCATGATTCATCGTAGCATATATTGACAGAGTTACTCGATCGTACATACGTACGTCGTGCTGATCACATATGGACGGGTCGATCCATCCTTTCGCAGACATGCCCTGCACACCGGCGTGTGGGCTCCTCCAACAACAACCGCGCGATCCAAGAAGAAAATCACGTGGCAGCATTCCATGGCGCCGCCATGAACATCTATCAGGCAAGCATCTCTATAAAAGCCCTTCGCCTTTGTAGCATGGCGACACCAGCTAGCTAGCTCGCAACTCGTTCTCCTCCCTCATTTTGATCCGGCCGGCCGCCGTCGATCAGCTCCAAATCAAGAGTTGCTGAATCGGCTGCCGACAAAAGCGCTGGGCGAACGCACTCCGTTTGAGGCTTGGACTGGCAGGAAGCCACATCTGGCGCACCTCCGCGTATCGGCTGCACGGCATACGCGAAGGTGATGACGCCGCATTTGAAGAAATTGGATGATCGGAGCCAGGCAATGGTGTACTTCAGCGTAGAAGACGGTTGCAAGGCACATCGCCTGTTTGATCCAAAGCGAGGAAAAATTCACGTGAGTCGTGACGTGAAGTTTGAAGAGAAGCAGCAGTGGCCCTGGAATGC